>RJWM01034595.1:0-19551 GCA_004363535.1 Dasyprocta punctata | reverse complement strand
ATCTTGGAAACAACCCAAGTGCCCATCAATCAAAGAATGGATAAAAAAGATGTGGTATTTTTATACAGTGGAGTACTACTCAGCTATTAAGAAAGATTGTATTGAGACTTTTATAAGTAAATGGTCACAACTTGAGACCATACTCATAAGCGAGATAAATCAAACCCACATGTGTAAATACTGTACTGTCTCCCTAGTGTAAGAAATGGAAAAGTATATATGATTCAAAATCTATAATAAATACTATGTAAGGGTAAAAAACAGCTCAAAGAGCAAAGATAATCGGGAAGGGAATGGGCGGAAGGAGAGAAAGGAAGGGGAAAGGATATGGACCTGTATATATGTATATGTAAGATAACTGAAAAGAACACTGCTGAGTGTATTCGTTATTGAGAGGGAACAATTAATGCTCATATGATTGGATCAATCTTGCATGTGTATGTCTGTTGATGTAAGAAACCATTTTAAAGATAACGATGTGCAATATTGCAACCATTGTCAAGCGTCTGTCTTCCAGTTTTGTAAACCTGCAATGTTGTGTATTTACTCTAGTCATTTGTTTGTCTCTTTTGCTTGCTGTTTTTACTATATATGTCGTCTTTTTTTGGTTTTGTTTTGTTTTGTTTTGTTATTCTTCGCTTAAATTAAAAAAAAAACAAATGATGAAATCCAAAAAAAAAAAAAAAAAAAAAAAAAAAAAAAAAAAAAAAAAAAAAAAAAAAAAAAAAAAAAAAAAAAAAAAAAAAAAAGAAAGAAAAAAAAAGAAAAACCAGTAGGATTAAATTTTCTTGCATGAAAGAACAGTTTGGGACAAGATGATGAGTTTGATATTGTTTTTACTGGTATTGTGGTTTGTGAGAGTTGTGAAGTGGAAATATACACTGGAAATTTTAAAATATGAGTTTGAATTTTAGTAACCTTCAAAGCTGGACCACTTGAATTATATTTGTTCAATAAACAAATGAAATAATCCCTGAGAGTAGAGTAAATAAGTTAGCCATAATGCATTTATTAACTATTGATTGTTGTATAAGAAACCGATTCCAAAATTGATATCTTCATGTATTTACTATTTCACAGTGTCTGTAAATTAAGACTTTGAAGTGGCCTTCCTCATGTGTTTGGTTTGGATCTTTCACAATTCTGCATTTCTCATAAGTCTTCCTAGGGTAAGATTCATATACAAATTTACTCATCGTTAAGACTCAATTACTATTACACTGTTGATCTGAACTGTCAGTTCTTCATGAAATGTTGGCAACAAATATTAGTGAGATTCTTGGCACAATTCACATCACATATATAATCTCACAGCCCAGCAGCATCCTTCATAAAAGTAGTCCAAACAAGAAACAAGGGAGGCTTGCTACTCCTGCTTTACTTTGAGCCCCTATTTTATAAAAAAAAACCCCAAGAAAATAAATAAATATCTCAATGTAAGAAAAGCTATTTATGACAAACCTATTGTCAAATTTATATTAAAGTTGGAAAAAACTGAAATTCTTTCCTCTAAAATCGAGAACAAGAAAAGGATGTCAACTATCAGTACTCCTGTTCAACATAGTACTCCAAACTTTAGGCAGAACAGGAAAGAGAAATAAAAGAAATAATATAGAGAAAGGAAGAAGTCAAATTATTATTATTCATAGCTGACATGATCCTTCCTTCTCAACAAAGACCTAAAAAATCCCTCACAAGACTCATAGAACAATCAATTTCAGCAATGTAGAAGGATACAAAATCATTTCACAAAATTAATAACATTCTTGTACACTAATAATAAATCCACAAAAATATAGGAAAAATATCTTTCCCAAAAACTTGAAGAAAAGTCAAATTCTTAGGAACTAGCCTAGCCAAAGAAATAAAAGACACAGGTAGTGAAAGCTACAGTGTTCTCCAAATGGAGACCAAAGAGGACATCAGAAAACAGACATTCCTGGTTCTGGAGAGGTAAAAGCAATGACAAAATGACCAACACTGAAGTTAATGTATAGCTTTAATATAATCCCAACCAAAATACCCACAGTTTTCCTCAGAGATCTGGAAAAAATGCTGAAATTTGCATGAAGTTGAAGAGACCCAGAATAGAAAAAGTAGGCTTGGACAAAAGCAAAGCTCTGTGTCAAAATTCTGAATTTTAAGTGAAATTACAAAGCTACAGTGATAAAAATAGCCATACAAAGTCAGACACATACATCAATGGGGGCAGAACAGAGGGTACTAAAACATTTCATTTATTTGGCCTTTTATAAAGATTAAAAAAATATACACGGAAGAAAGATAGGTGCTGAAAAAAATGGGTTACACACATGCAAAAGATTAAGCATAGACACATATCTCTCACCATGTGTGAAACTAAAATTAAAATGGATCAAAGACCTGAATGATAAAAGCAAAGAAACACTAAATGTGCTGGAAAGTGAAATAAGGAAAACTTTTGAAGATATTGTGACAGGTAAGTATTGTTTAACAGATTTCCAATAGAATAAGACGTCGCTCCAAGAATCAACAAATTGAGTTACATCAAATTATAATGCTTTGAATAGCAAAGGAAATAACCAATAGAGTGAAGAGACAGACTACAGAATGAGAAATATATTTGTGAAGTAGTTCTGAGGAAGAAGACCAATATCTGAAATATTTAAGAAACACAAAAATGTTAGAAACTCAAATAAAGATGAAAGAAAAGATGGACAATTGAAATAGACATTTCTCAGAAGAAGAAATATAACTGAAAAATACATGAAACAGTGTTCCATCTAATTGGCCATCAGAGAAATGCAAATTAAAACAATGCTGAAATTCCATCTTATTTCATAGAGAATGGCTATTATCAATAAAATAAATAATAATAAATGCTGGGGAGGTTACTGGCAAGAAAGAAACCCTCCCATATTGCTGGAGGGAATGTAATCTAGTAAAACTACTATGGAAATCAGCATGGAGATTCTGCAAAAATCTAAAAATAAGAAGTTCTATTTGGCTCAGCTATTTACTTTCTTTGATACCTTCCTAAAAGTGTTCAAGACATCATATTACATCACATATGTATTGCATGTCTACCTGTGTTTTAGCAGCACAACTTATAATAGCTAATTCTTGGAAGTGGTCAGCATGTCCATAAACAGATGAACAGATACCAAACAGAAAGGTATATTTGCACAATGAGTTACTACACAGTCATAAATAAAGATAAATTTGAGTCCTTCATAGGAATATTAAGTGAAATAATCCAAACGAACAGACATATATTTTCTGGTTTCTTTTCTATGGGAAACCCAAAGTATAAAAAATAAAAAGACCAATATAGAAGATAGATGTTATGCAATAGGGAGATAGATTCTCTTTAAGTGAGAAGAACTAGAGGTGGAGGAGAGATACAAGTGAGGGCCAAGGGTATCAAAAAGAATTCATGTGTACCAACTCTCTGTGTACCAACTATGCATGTACCATTTCTCCACAATGAGGGCAATCATTATTATGTACACTGAATATGTACAAATAAATATAGAAAAGTAAGAAGATATAATTATAGCAAACATGAAAGAAATAAAACAGGTAAGGTGGAATTAACAATCACTTGTAAGCTTCTACCAGATGTGCCATTCCAAAGTTTCCCATGTTCAATTAATTTTTTAAAAATGCACTATTTCAGTTTATAGGTAATGTGCAGGATTTATAGGAGAAGGACATGGATACTAAGAGGCAGAGATCACTAGTGGCGTCTTAAACTTTCGACCACAGATTTAAAGGATTAGATGTACTAAGAGCACCAGGAGACTCATGGCATACTTGAAGATCATCTTTACTGTTACAATTTACAAAAATCTTTTAAAAAAACTAAAAGGAAGTTTAGGTCATATTCATTCCAGACATTGTTCACTGTATCCAAATAGAAATCTGTGTGTCTTTTGCTCCTATTTAAGTTCCAAAATCATTGCCCTTTATTCAGATACTGTGATAGTGGGTATGTTCAGAGTCCTCTCTTTTATATCCATTTTTCAATAGTGAAAATTACTTCATCAATGCAAAAAAAAAAAGACATCATGCTATTTTTCAATCTCTTCTCCAGTGAAATAATTTGTGTATCATTTGAAGTTTAAATATTTACTCAATATATAGTTTTGTTCAATGTACTATGAAAGCTCTTTTGTTTCTACTCCAAATCAAATTTTTTTACAGATAACTAAGATAAATTCAATCAAAAGAAATATTAAACATAAGGCATTTTCAGAGTACCAAAACCATATTTAGGTTATATACTGTCGGACTACATGTAGTAAAGCACAGGATAGATTAAAAAACTAAGGAAGAATACCTGTATTAAGCAAGATTATTTCATTCACTCAATATTATAGTTCATCTTTCATTATGATTTTCTAGTCAGAAGAAGAGGATTTTCCTATAACATCACGTAGTTGGCAAAAGTTTCCTTGGTTAACATAAATTATTAATCCTTTCCTAAGTATATAAAAATGATTCATTTTCACAGTTAACTGGTTAACTGATTTCAAAATATCAGTGCAGTTATATTTTGAAATTATCTCTCAATTTCAGATATTTTATTGGTACTAAATAGAAGAAATACATTTTACATATTGATTGTATATCCTATGACTTTAGTTGATTCATCACAAATTTTAGCAGTGTAAGTTTGTATGTTTATGCGACACCTTTAAGCCTTCATACAAAGATCATGTTATTTGCAGAGATAATTTTAGTTATTGTTCACCTATATGGATGTCTTTAATTTCTTTCTTGTACCTAATTACTCTTGCTAAGACTCCCTGGAATATAAAGTTTCAGTTAGAGAAAGGCATTAGTACTGTTCATCTATCTCACATTGTAGTGATTCTAGTTAATGATAATATTCTGTGTATGTCAAAATATCTGTAAGAATAGATTTTAGTTGTTTTCATCACAAGGAAATAATGAGAATTTGATGTTAGGGATAAATAGCCTAATTTGCTCATTTTACCATATATACATGTGTCAAAACATTACGCTTTTCAAAAATGAATGTGTGAAACTTTTATTTGTCATTTAAAAACAAACTGAAACTTAAAACACAAGAGAAGAAAACATTGGACATCATGGGTATGTTTATTACTTTCATTGTGTTGCATCGTATGTATGTGTCTGTAATTAAATCCATCAAATTGCCTGTAATATATGTGTGCAAGACATTCTTTACATATGATCTACACTTCAATAACATTTTCAAATTTAAAAAAATCCTTAGCTAATTTTTAGTGACATGAAAAATATTTATAAATTTAAATTGCGACTTTTTTCATGATTTATATATCTTTAAAAATTACAAAGAAAATTAATTTAAAACCACTCATTGAATTTTCTAGTGAATAAATCTAAATTGTTTAAAAGTCATTTTAATAAATGTTTTACAAAATTTTGTACTATATTCCTACATAAAATACTGACTATAAAATATCATCTTCTTTTAGGAGGTTATATTTAATTGTATATTTCTAAAATTGAAGTGTACCTCAGATGTTATAAAATGTAAAATTATTAATTCAAATATAACAAATGAAAAATTTGCTTTAATTACATTTCTGTTTTGAAGATGCATTTTGTGCAACACTTTAAATTACATATGAGTTTGATCAAGTCAATTACAACAAAACAATCAAAGAAAATCAAAGGCTACGTGATGGGATGATTTATGAAAAACACGAACTAAATATGTTGAAGAATAAGACAAAAATTTTAATGGCAAAATAAATCTAATGAAAAAATTTGAATATAAAATTATAAAGTCTCTATGAGATTTGATGTTAGCAAATAATTGAAAGAGACGTTTAATAACATTATTTGTGATTAGACAATTCCACATACAATATTTTAAGGATAGAAATGTAGACTAATGGAGCACACACAAAAATTAAAGCAACTCTAGAAGCTTCTTTAATTCTACATTGTATTTTATTTTACTGATTTTGATATAGTCAAACAATGTCAACTATAAGGAATAAATTAACTCAAAAAAGTCATTTTTAATGATTATTCTTCAAAACAATTATGCTAAGTTTTAGGATAAAAAATTTTGACCAATATTTAAGCTATAATTTAAAGGGCAATAATACATTCTGAGGAGCCTTTGTTAAGTGACTAAAAACAGCAATTCTTTTATGTAATATGCAGTCACCCTTGGCTGTTGAAGACAATTAGCAAAGCACAAAATTGGCTTTCTTTTAAAAAGTGAAAGAGGTTCTTTATTTACAAGTAGAAAGAATGGCCAGCAGGAGGTCATGAGTTCAATTCCCAGTACAAAAAAAAAAAAAAAAAAGAAAGAATATAATTATATATAAAATATTTTAGTATATTAATGAAAAGATTTACTTACGTATAAGGAATGCTATAACAGTTTGGGATAATCAGAAGAGGAGTTCTTCTTTGCTTCATATAGGTGGCTCAGGCTTTCCACTCTCCTTTGAGCATCTGTATCAGGATCACTTTCACAGGGAGTATTTTCTGATGCCTCAAATCACCTGCTTACAAGCACTACACATTGATATTGTACTTAACAAATATCTCGGAGGTCATTTCGCAACATCGACTGATAAGAGTTCTTATGTGTATAACCAGCTCCCTTGAGATAGAATAATTTTGAGACACATTTTGCACCACTTCCTAGTCTATTCTCAGAAATTGTTTTGCAGATATTTATAGTGTATCTAGAGATAGTATAATAATTACTAACTATGGCTCCTCTCTAGTGACACCGCCATCAAATCTTCTGTTAAACAAACTGCTCTCACTCATATTCTTTTCTCCAAACTGGAAGAAGCTAAATCAAGACACAAATAATATGATCAATCAAATAATTTAAATAAAAATAAGTCAATAATAAAAATCAGTGGAATATATATGTGTATATGGTTATGTTCATATATTTTATATATATGCATACAATATAAAAAAAGAAAATTTGATGAGGAAACCTAGTGTCTATCATATAACTAATGAATGTGGTCGATAATTTTTGAACATTTAAAGTGCTCAGATAAAACATCCTTGATCACCATGAAAGCCATTGTTTTCTGCATTCTATGACAAGATCAATTTTCTATCTGTGGTCATATTCAGATTATTTTTCCTTATTATATCTAGAGTCATCATGTATACTTTATTTTATTCATTAGCTCATTTATTTTAAGCATTTCTATTATATCACATATGACTAAAGTTCTTGTAATATTCCGCTATAGTTTAAACTCTCGCAATCCTAAAGCCCTTGTGAAACTTTCTTAGTGGATGTATGTAATTATCTTTTGCCCAGGCATTTGAAGTTAAAAATACCCACTACTCCAATTATCACTCACAAACCACACCATCTGCCCTGTTTCTTATTCTATTTAGCAAATTCAATTTTTTTTTTTTTTTTTTTTTTTTTTTGCAGTACTGGGGATCGAACTCACAGCCTCGCACCTGCCAGACAGGCGCTTACGCTGCTGAGCCAAACTCCCAGTCCTGGTTTTTTGAAGCAGGGTCGCACTATGCAGCTCAGGCCTGCCTTGCGCTCGTGTTGTAGCCCAGGCCAGCCTCGAACTCACAACGCTCCGCCTACCTCAGCCTCCCGAGTGCTGGGATTAAAGGCGTGCGCCACCACGCCCGGCTAGCAAATTCAATTTTACAAATAAGAAACTTACATATTTTCCTTGATATAGTACTTTTCTTTGTCCCCTTATAAAATTCACTAAAATGTCTGTCACTGTATTTCCTAAACTTTTTTGTTTTATGTGTATTTTTCACCTTCGCACCTCAGTGAATTTCAAACTTTCATCAGGATTATGGCCAAATTCTCCCAACTGATGTTCCTGACAGATTTTGTTTTTGCTTCTAATCTATTAAAATGATGTAGTATTCAACCAGATGCTGCTTTATCTAACACCAATGAATGACTTCAGCTTCTTGTCTTGCCTGTAATGACCCTGTCCCTTCCTTCATATTCAGTATATCAGTTACTTTATAATATTCAGTGGTCACAATGTGTCACATTTCTGAACTGTTCATTTGGACTCAAGTTATTTGTCTGCACAAATACACTTCCCCATTTCTCCATCTCAGATTAACTTCCATTCATACAAATTACAAAAAATATTTATTCATTAATCTGTTCAACAGAATTGTATAGAGCCCTCCATTGTATCAAGAATCTCTATATATATGAAAAATAAATTACATGATTAATGAAATGGAGTTTATATTATCCTGAATCCCACATAAAAGCATACAAATAAGTAAGTGGCATTGGGTTCTGTAAAGAAATATAAATTATAAGAAAGTGGATAAGGCATAATTGGGAGATAGAGTGGCCAAAAAAACAAGCACCAATATGCAATGGGTATTGCAGTACAAACCTAGACAAACTAAGAGGGTGAAATACAAAATTATTTGGGGGAAGAAATTTACAACATAGCAGCAGAGCTAACATAAAAAATGCCCCTAGGGGAAAGATGGTTAATAGTCTAGGAAAAGTAGAGATAATTTTTATGATACCTCACTATCTTGAAATTTTTATGTGATATATATGGTCCTCCTTTGAGCTCTTAAAACATACTGCTCCTTTATCATATAAACTTACAAATTTTATGAAATAATCCACTCGATTGATTGTTTCATGTGATTTTTTGCAAGTATGTGGATGCATAACTTTTATCTTGACACACATGCTTACATCAAAGGGGTTAAGAATTTATTTTGTCAAAAATGAAAGTACAATTTACATTTTACATGCACGTGCATATGCTTACATGCTCACAGGTACATAAATACACACATGTAGTATTTGTTCTTTTCTCTTCCTGATGTATTCCTTTAATGCCTGAAAAAAATGTAGAAGAATAGCATCATAAGGATGCATTCTTTTAATTTGTTTCAGGGTTTTGGAATTAACTAATTGT
Source organism: Dasyprocta punctata (assembly GCA_004363535.1). Taxonomy (NCBI): domain Eukaryota; kingdom Metazoa; phylum Chordata; class Mammalia; order Rodentia; family Dasyproctidae; genus Dasyprocta; species Dasyprocta punctata. Next base: position 10,621 of record RJWM01034595.1, on the reverse strand, counting down.
CTTGGTTACTTTTCTCATTGTTGTGACAAAATGCTGGCACCCACAAGTTAAGAAGAAAAGGTTTACTTTGGTTCACAGTTCATAGAAGTTTCTGTCCATAGTCATCAGACTCCAAGGCAGGGGGCATAGTAGAGGGCATCACTAAGGAGAAATAGTCTATGGCATAGCAGGAGGTAGCAGCAGCAAGCAGCAGCAGGAGCAGCAGGCCCAAACTTGAGTTTTCCTTTCTATCTCAAACAGGCCACACCAGACTGGGGCTTCAATTTTCAGTATATCCACTCAACCATATTCAGAAGTATGTTGATTGTAATCAGTGGTCTAATGTAACACCACACACATTTAATCCCAGTATCACACCATCTAGATCAAGCCAGCTCCTAAAAGCCTCACCTATGAGTGTATGTGAGTTTAGGAGGACATCTAGATATAAGCCCTTACATGAATCCAGTTTCATTTAAAGTTATTAAAACTGTTTTTTGAGTAATATTAAGACCTAAAATGTTCGTGCAGTAAGGTGGCAATAGAGAGGCAAAATATAATCATCGAATGCTCTTGTTTAAATTCTAATAAAAGATAAACTCTGGATTACAGTGAACTTGATACCTTGAAAGACTTTTTCAATTAATATGAATTTGACTGCTTATAATCATTAACTGTGCTGGAGAGAGCACTGAAAGAAGATAATGAATGCAAGGATTTAAATTCCCAGTTCCATTTCAGCATATATGAACTATATGTGAACAGTAAGAAATCTTTATCTTTTGTAGTCATAATGCTGAGTTTTCTTGAAAGGAAATGCAAGTCTAAACTGAATACTCAACCATAAATGTTATCCTAGTGTAAACTGAAAGCACTTACATGGAATCACTTACACGGAAGGAACAAAATTCTGAAAATTGGAATGGAGACACAAAGATACTTCTGAAGCTGGGGACACTGAGATTCTGCTGGGGTTGTTTGGCTTGGTTTGGTATTAATTTGGCATAATAGCAACCATAGCAACCTTATATGAGTTGATTAAGCCTATCGTGGCTGAAGAATCTAAATGGCATTGCCTCTCCTAAGGACTTACTTAAGACTCTCAACTGTTCTCTTTGGGACTTACCCTTCTCACCCCTTTTTGTTTTTAGACCTATGATTGAACTCAAGTTTCCATGGATCCCAAAAGCATAGTATGGAAGAGAAGGTGCATTCAACAGAAAGGACCTGAAGGATATTTCTACTTTATAGAAATGTATACAGGTGCAATGTGTGTAGTTATTGATATTAATCCCCATTTAATTTCCCAACTTGATGCCGTTTGCTGACTTAGAACTCTTTGAGTAAATCAAAAGCCACATCCAATTGAGGAAAGATTTTTTTCAAGAGTCCACAACTTTACACTGTTAGTCTTTTCTCCAGTATTTCCCAAAGGATCTTAAGGAAAGTGATGGTGTACTGAAGAAAAATAAATTATTAGACATTAGTGTTCACAAAACACAAGTTCTACACTGGCAGGAATCACAGAAGATCCAAAATATCACTGATCTATCAATCAGAGTAGGGTTTATGGAGGTCACATTATTGATGAAGTCATAACTCAGGAACATCTTATACCTAAACCTATTCTTACATTTCTCCAGTTTGTAATGCATAATTGAAATAGTCATACCCAATGAGTGACAGATTCTTCGCATGGATTTCCTCACTTAACAAGAGAGGACTGTTGGAACTGAAAAGGCAAAGAGGAGGCAACAAAATTATGTCTCCGAAGAATAGTACAGCAAAAGATAATACCATATTTTGGAGGAATTTTAGAGATTAACACTGTTATTACAGAATAGAAAATTAGGCAACACAATCCTTCTAAATATTCATGCAGTTGCCTATACAGAAAAGAGATACATCTTGGAGAGTGGCAATGAACTGTCTTTTCTTCCAATTTTTATTTTTTTATTAGTACATGTTTGTGGTACATAAGATTACATTCCTGATGAGAGTAGTTAATTATACATCACACATTTTAATTTCTTTTTCATCTTCTTCATCCACTCCTGCCTGCTCTATTTTTTCGTCCCCTTTTCATATGCTAAAGATGTATCTCTCTACTTCTTATTCCTTATCTATTTTTACTTTTATCTTTAATTATATTTTGGGGATCTCAAGTAAGAGAAACCATGAAATATTTAAACAGTGTGTCTCATTGGTTTCAATTACTATTATGGTTTCAAGGTATATCTATTTTCTTACAGTTGACTCGAGTTTATTCTTCTTTACAGAGTAATAATTATGTACAATACCACATTTTCTTTAACCAATTATCTGTTGATGGACATATAGACCATTTCCAAGAAATAGCCATTATGAATTCTGCTGCAATAAATATGGCTATGCATGTATTGTAGTAACATGATGTCTCTAACTCTTTTGTGAGAAAATTGAGGTACCACATGCATGCACTACCTGAAAATGGACAGCTAAAGAACTATGACATTTTGCTAAGGTATCACTGAAGAATGCTAGTGTAGGTAAATCTTTTAAGGTGGCAGAATTATGAATTATGAATCTTGTTCATTTTCATTTGAAGGAGAAGTGAACAGATGTAAAATTGTATATTTCTTGGTGAACTTTTGTAAACAGTTTGAAAGCTTATAAATTTGATAACAAAGGGATCTAGAGAAAAGATATGTGTCCTAAACACTTTGAATAAGCATGATATTATTTTTATTGCTTGTGAATCATCAAAGAAAGGTGTCCTTATCAGAGGGAGGAATGAATTAGTATGTTGCCTTCTGAGGACACCCATCCATGTCTTCCTCCAGTCACTGAGGTCTTATTCACTATAGGTCATTGACAAAGCGACCTTTGTGATAATAACTGGGTTTATGCTTGTGATCACTAAATTTGACTTCCATGACCTTGCAAGATGCATACTTTACTATCAATAGAGGAGAAAAGTGATGGTCCAGAAATGAAATCTTACCTTGGGGAGATCAGACTGTGCTCTGAACTGGTATATTATGTTAGATAGATTTCAACATTGAATTGGAAATATTTTGTGATTGATACAGTGGACACTTACTTTGAGTATGGATTTGCCTTTTTTTTTTTTTGTATCAGGGGTCGAACTCACAACTTCACACCTGCCAGACAGGCACTTAGGCCTCTGAGCTAAATCCCCAGGCCTATTTTTTGAGACAGGGTCTCACTATGCATTTGAAGCTGGCCTTGAGTTCACTTTGTAGCCCAGGCTGATTCGGAACTCACAACGATCCTCCCGCTTCAGTCTCCTGAGTGCTGGGAGATTTGCCTCTCTTATACACAATTATTTTATCATGTGTAGTTTATAAATGTAAAGAATTGCTTATCCACAATAATTGTGTTCCAAATGAATTTCTACTGATAAACGAATTCACTGCCTTAAAAATAAAATACAGTTTGAATTTCAGTGTTCTTACATGTTTTCCATTATCCTAATACAGTTGGCTTTATAAAGACAGTGAAAATTTGTTTGAATTTTATTACAGCATCTGAATCATGACAATACACTTGCAGGGTAAAATTCAGCAAAGTTTGTGTATCTTCTGAGTCACTGTGTGTTTATGGTGATGACATCCTTCCTGTCAGCAGTTTTATAAATTTAGAAATCAAGGAGTGAAAGTAGGATGCTACTCATTTTTCTCTTACTAATCCACTAGCAAACATTTTCCCTGATTTCTATCATATTATGCATTACTAGAACTTTCAGAAGCCTAAATTCTAAGGAGATCTTTCCATAAAAAGACACAAAATTCATTTCACTGAACTTGAAATTGAAATTACAACTAACAGCTTTGAGCTCTTCTTGCCTCTGAATCTACTCATACTCCAGAGAATAAGCTTGAATATTGAGAAGAAATTGAACAGCTACTGCTTAACAGAGATAAGGAGGTGTGTATCTGGAACACGGGAAATCCTGTAGGACACCTCTTAGTAAAACTGTACTGTGGCTACAGTCATGGGCAAATGACAGCAACCCAGTTCAGATATAAGAACGCTTGATGGCCTGGAAAACACTTCAAGAATGAAGATTTGTGTAACTCCCACCCAAAGACAGTTGAACAACTCAGATTCTTATTAAGAGTAATAGTAATTTAGAATGTATAGTGTAAATAGATGATACTAACTAGAACAATGTGATCATTTGCACAAATGAGGAATGTAATGATTGTGAGTAGTTTTTCTCATTTTATTATGAATACAATTCAATATAAAATATGATCTTTTCATCCCACATTTATCCCCTTATCATGTAACATAAAATGTATCAGTAATAATTAAATTTAAACTATAGTATTTAAATTACTAAATATCAAGAAGTGTGTTCTTCATTCAATGACTTTGCATCATCTTTTGGTATTAGTTAGTTTATTCTCCAATTACAATCTCATGTCACGGAATAATACCACTTTGTTTCTGTTTTCCCTTTGAAATTGAGTATAGTTTAAAATGTGCCTAAGTGCCAACTTCTTGAGGTATGGACAATGATGGCAAATGTTATATGTCATTCTATGTAGGCTGTCACTAACAATTATTCAAACACAAACACATGAGTTGTCATGAAGATACTGTGCAGATATGGCAATATCTACAGTGGTATTTAATTAAATGGAAATTCCCTTCTCTAATGTGCATGTGTGTGTGTATGTGTGTGCTTCTTAAATCATGCAAAGGTGCTAAGAGTAAAATAAGATTTGCATTTCCCAGAGAAGAAAAGCTTTTAGAACCATGAAATTCAGCACCAAGCTTGTGAGTTTCACCCTGTTATTGCTATCCTTATGCATTTTTTTATAGAACAGGCTGTTTTGCTTTTCTATTCAGATCATTATGAGAGCAGGATATGAGCTTTGTGCTGCATAAATAAATACATATATGCCTATGTATGTATGCATGTATACAAATATGTGTACGTTCCTTAGATAGAATTACATTTTGGCATTATATGCAACACAGATGATCCTGGAAGATACTGTGTTAAGTGAAATAATTCACATGCAGAAAGAAAATGTTGTACAGACAAACATAAATATAATTGACAAGATGTTGGTGAAAAATACAAAAAATATATGGAATGAACTAACATAGAGATGTAATATGTATATGAAAAATATGTATAATAAAATTAGACTGTCTATAAAATACATGCTAAATAAGAATATTTTAGTTGTTCTTTATAACTAAAATACACAACAAAATAGAAACTAACTCTGTGATATGATGTGCATATAATTTGCTTCATTATAGTAAACTTTTATAATCTACATGTTTCACAACATTATGTTGTATAATTGAAATATGCCTGTCTTTATTTTAAAAATAAAATACTAAAAATAAATTTATTTGGAAGAATTCAGAGTGAATGAATTTAAAATGTATGACATTATATGCAGTCAAAACTCATGCTTATTAACCCAGTGCTACATTATTTGAACTAAAATTTTGTGTAATGAGAAACAAATATACATTCACTTAAACACTGTATTGACTTGAGCAGGTTTAGCTTGTAGCCTGTACAGAATATAAAAGACAGCAAGAGGCTTGCCACCTGTCTCTCTCCCTTGCTGCTTTGTTACAATCTGCCCATGGTGAACTGTTCTCCTTTCTGATGCCTCTCTGCCAAACCACTCTGACTTGGAGCCATCTGATTATAGACTGAAACCTCCACAAACTGTGTGCTGAATATACCTTTCACCCTTCAACTTTCTGTGTCAAGTATTTTGTCTCAGCAGCAAGAAAACTAACTAAAACAAAAACGTCAGAAGGAAATTTCCAGAAATAAACAACTCAAAGTTTAAATTGCCCACAATTCTGAGCAGCATGATGAAATATCATACCACACTTTTCTATTCCTCCTGGAGAAATAAATATGTAATTACTCTTCTTGACATTTCTATTCTACATAGTATCTTAACTCCTGTCTCACAGTGCTTGTATTGATACTTTAGACCTATGTTTAAGTAGCTCATATTTTACTTAAAAATGACCCTAAAATATACCAACAATGAAACATGGAAGGACAGATTAGGTCTGGTATTATTTGGTAATGCTTCAGGATACATGGAAACACCAATAATGTCACAGAGTTTGGTACTCTCTGTAATTTCCAGCATCATCTGAGGATTTTGGAACATATCCCATGTGGATAAGTGATGACAACCCTTACCACTTAGGGGAATCAGGGTAGCCTAGCTACTCCTTCTCTCTAAATGATCAGATACATTGAAATTTCTTTTGTCACTCAATCATCTAATCACAGTAATGAAGAAGGTTAAGTATGAAGGAAAAGAAAACTATTGCCTTTACAAGAAAATCATATTAAATTATTGTGTGAAATAATGTTAATTCTTTAATAATTCCTAGAAATGAATCAGACTTAGTATGTAAAGTAAAAAAAATGAGAGAGATCTTGGATCTCAGGATAGAAAATGTTTCCATTAAAAATAAATGAGGGCCGGGGATGTAGCTCAGGGTGCAACATCTGCTTGGCAAGGGTGTGGCCCTGATTTCAAATTCCTGGTGCCAAAAAATAAATAGACAAGCAAATAAATAAATAAAAAGTAAATGAAATTTCAACTTGTGTTGACTTGAAAGGAATAGCAAAGAAAAAACTGAGGCAAGATATGTGTGTTCTAATACAGACATTATTTATTAAATACTCAGCAGATACAGAGAAAAAAATGAACTGTTTCATTTTGTAAGATGGTTTAATTCTTCAAACAGCCATTGATTTTCTGTCCTATGGAAAACATTTTTCTTGGTGGTATTAGAAGTAAAATGTGAATAAGTTTAGTTCCTTGTTCCAAGGAAGTCATACATTATTGAATAAAACAGATTTACTAGTTGCCACATAAAATATCATGTAATATAAGAAAGTACAATGCTCTCAAAAATAAGCAGTATTAAAATCATCTAGAGGAGTGATTAAAACATAGATTGATTGACTTTATTCCCAGAGTTCCTCATTACATAGTTGTAGCATGAATGCCAGATAATTTCAATTTATAATTAATATTCAACTTATGTTGTATTACCAATCTTAGGATGTCACTTTAAAATTATTAAGATGATGGTAGAGTTAATTGTTTAGCTTTGTTGTCAAAGGGAGAATTCTGAAGGGACATAAACTCACTCTTTGATAAGAAATTAGACAGTTATATAAAAAAAATGAGTTAAAGATGTGACTGTAACAGAATAATGAAAATATGCAGAATATGTGGAGTATTCATAAATTTATTTCATTACTAGAATAGGAGTTTAGAAATATATGCAATTAGTATTTATTAAAAGTTTATACATGACTATCATAATAAACTGTTTTAACAAATTGATGTGCCTTACTAGATTGAATAAAATTAAATAAATACAACATTAAATCTGATTTAAAAAATCACCCAGAGTGATAACATTTATTCATTTCTGGTAGGCATTTAAATTTATATTTTTTTGAAAATTTTTTGTCAGTTTTTATGTTAAATATATACTTAAAACTCAACCTATGTGAGTGAGCTACTTGCCAGGAAGAAGAAAAACACATGTCAGTGGTAGAGCTCCTGTCTTGCATGCACAAGTCCCTGAATTTGATCCCTAGCATTGCAAAAAACACATAAAAAGCACATGTCAAAGAAAGATGTGCATCAATGTTTAAAGAATCTTATTCCTATTAACTCTTAGTCCCAATCTATAAAAACTCAAAAGACTCATTATTATATAAATGTTTAAGTAAAAAGACTTCCATTCACAAATATGATTGAATTCGAAGAATATTATGCCAAATGAAAGAAAACAAACATAAAAGAATTTAAGATGTTCAATTCCATTTTAAAAATACTGAGAGTAATTAAAGCTAATCTGAGGTAATTGAAATGATGTAACTGATTTTCTAAGATCATGAATTAGCCATAAATGAATAGGCATTTACATATGGAAAAATATCTAGGATATACAGATTTTCTATTATCTGATTAGGGTGAGCAGGTAGCCAGATCTTACCAGGATTTAATTGATAGAACTCATTGTCTGAAATTAGGCTGTTAATGATGGCAGAAACAAAAACAATTAGGATGACATGTTTTTGGTCTACCTAAGTGAATATACAATGATGTTAGTAAAATGGAAAAAAACAAAAATGTAGTATTAGGTATATTAGTTTTCTATTACCATAGAATGAATCTGCATAAATAGAGCATCTCAATGCTATTTATTTTTTGCAACAAGTCTATGAGTCAGGAACCCAAGCAAGGTTATCTATTTCTGTTATTTGTTTTAGAATTTAAAAATTTGTGAAATCAAAGCATGACCAGGTTATAGTCACATCTGGAGATCTGACTGGAAATGATTCACCTCTCAGCTCTCTCAGGTTATTGAAAGCATTCATTTATTTGCAACTGTAGGAATTATAGCACGTTGTTTCTTCAAAAATTAGCAATGAAGTGAGTGCATCCCTGCTAGATACACAGAGGATGCAAGCTCTGCCAGCTCAGCATTCCAGCACAATCCATTAGGGGAATGCCTGGCCAGCCACACAAATCACAGAGGTACAGAACCCTGCCCAGCCCAGAGCCCCAGAGCTGTCCATTAAAGGGCAACCAGCCTAGATGATGGGTCCTGGAGATTTCAAGCTCTGCCCAACAGCAGAAGGTTCCAGCACCATAGTTTGGGAATACACACTGGCTAGCCATGTGGGTGTTGAAGGAACAAAGCTCTGTCTAGCCCAGCATCCCAGTGCAATCCAATGGGAGGTTGTCTGGTCAGCTACACAGGTACCAGAGGAAAATAACAAAAAGAAAGGACAAGATGCAGTTCCAGTCCTCCAGCTCACCAAAAACCAATGCATGTGATACTGAAATGGAAGACATTGGAAATTGCACAGCTGCACATTCTGAAATGATGACAACTGAAGCAAAGAAACAACTCCATGAAGTTATATAGTAAATCAGATCAGTAATAGTATCTCAGGTAAAAAAAAAAAAAGCAATGACAAACATTATGAAAGATATGTTGAGTGTACCTAAAGAAGATATAAATAAAAATCAGAGGAACATAAGAAAATGATGGAAACCTTGAATGAACAATATATTACAGAATTAGAATGAAGGAAAGAGATTCAAAGAGATATTCAGGAAATTAAAAATTTCATTGAAAGCTGGTAAAGCCACTTGAATGAAACTAAAGATAGAGACTTCCTCCAAAATGGCCACCCAGATGACACCGTGACAGGGAGACTCCCTGAATATACCATCAAAATGCTGGAATATAAACTAATATAATAACAGAGAGAAGGAAAAAAGAGGGAGATGGGTCCTCTGGACCCAAGAAGAATCTAAAACAAGAACTGTAGCCCACGGAAAGAGTAAAAGAATGAAATAAAGGCGGAGACCAGCAGCACCTCTGTCCGGAGTGGAATCCCATCAGCGCTGCAACCCGAGCTGAGAAGGTACGATCCTGGTGCTCTTGATACACGCTGGAGTTGCCGGTAGAATTGCTGCTGTGTGGCACGATGGCAGAGACGACAGTCGACCGTGGAGCGAGGTGGTTGCGAGCGGGCGAGTGAGTGAACCCAGCGGCCCCCAGCCCCCCACTCCCAAGGGAGAGCGAGGGACAGCCGTTTTGAGACTGGAACTGCACCTAATTAGGCACAGTTCCTGGAAGGCCGTGGCGGAAACAGCGCGGGTGCCCTGGGGGTGATAGAGGAGGTTTGGCGGACAGCCCTGTAAGGTTAACCAGACAGTGGCCCCATCCTCTCGCGCACCGCAGTAGACATTCATGGAGCAGAAACAGGCTTGGGAGAGGCAGTGGACCAACACGGCCTCACGGGCGAGCCCAGGAAAATGCCAAGATGGAAAGGCAGAGGGCACTCTCCAGACTCTGATACAAGCAGAACTGATTCCGGGGACGCTAATGCTGAAATGGTCGGGAGTCCAAAAATTAAACTGTCAGAGGAGTTGACAACAGAAGTGGGGAGACAACTCCATGAAGCTATGAAAGAAATTAAAGCAGCACTGTTAACCCAACTGAGAATTGAAATTAAACTCATAATCGGGGAATCGCTAAGCGCCTCTAAAGGAAATATAGCAGGAAAGGTGGAGGATGAAAAGTCAAAGGAAATTGAGAATGAAACAAATAAAGAATTAGAACGCATTAATCAGATTCAGAGAGATTACCAGGACATCAAAGAATCCAATAAAAGTTGTCAGAACCACTTGAAGGAAACTAAGGATAGACTTTCGTATCTGGAAGAAAGAATGAAAACTTGGGAAAAAGAAAGGAGAGACTTTCTCAAGATAATTAGAAATCTGGAAGTGGCAGTGCAACAGCTGCAAGACAACCCAAGGAAACATAACTTACGAATAAAAGATGTGAGTGAAAAAGCAGGGGTCAATACAAACCAAATTAAAAGACTATTTACAGAAATAATTTCAGCAAACTTCCCAAGCATGGGAACAGGAAGAGACTTTCAGATAACTGAAGCATATAGAATTCCAGCTAAACTTGACCAAAACAGGCCTATACCCAGACATATAATAATCAAGATTCCAGAAATCCAACACAAAAACATGATATTAAAAGCTATTAGAGAAAAGAGACAGATTACCTACAAAGGAAG
>RJWM01034594.1:0-19579 GCA_004363535.1 Dasyprocta punctata | reverse complement strand
TACCTACTTTGAAAATCTTTATTCCCATAGATTTGATAACACAGGAGAAATGGACAGATTCCTAGAAACCTATGAATTATCAAAGCTGAATCAAGAAGATGTAAAACTGCTGAATAACCCAATCTCAGCTAATGAAATTGAAAATGTAATTAGAACCTTACCAACAAAGAAAAGCCCGGGTCCTGATGGGTTCACTACTGAATTCTTCAAGAAATTTAGGGAAGACTTAATGTCAACACTCCTCAAACTCTTCAATGAAATTGAAAAGGAAAGCCGGGCGTGGTGGTACATGTCTTTATTGCCAGCACTCAGGAGGCTGAAGTAGGTGGAGCGTTGTGAGTTCGAGGCTGGCTTGTGCTACAGCGCAAGTGCAAGACCAGCCTGAGCTACACAATGCGACCCTGCCTCAAAAAACTAGGGCTGGGAGTTTGGCTTAGTGGCTTAAGCGCCTGTCTGGCAGACTTGAGGCTGTGAGTTGAATCCCGGTGCTGGGGAAAAAAAAAAAAATGGAAAGGGAAGCAAGCCTCCCTAACTCATTCCTGAAAGCATGTATTACCCTAATACCAAAACCAGAAAAAGACCCAACTGAAAAAGAAAATTACAGACCAATCTCCTTAATGAACATAGATGCAGAAATCCTCAATAAAGTACTGGTAAATAGAATGCAACAAGTAGTCAGGAAGATTATACACCATGAACAAGTGGGATTCATCCCAGGAATGCAGGGATGGTTCAACATACGGAAATCAATACATGTAATACACCATATCAACAGGGCCAAGGACAAGAACCACATGATCATCTCAATAGATGCAGAAAAAGCTTTTGACAAAATCCACCACTCATTCATGATAAAAACCCTACAGAAAATTGGAATAGATGGTCTCTACCTCAACCTGATAAAAGCCATATATCATAAACCGATAGTCAACATCTTACTAATTGGACAAAAACTGAAAACTTTCAACCTAAAATCAGGAACAAGACAAGGATGTCCTTTGTCACCATTCCTATTCAATATAGTTCTGGAGCCATTAGCCAGAGCAGTTAGACAAGAGAGAGAAATAAAAAGAATAAGGATGGGAAAGGAAGGAGTGAAATTATTATTTGCAGATGATATGATAGTCTATAGAAGACCCCAAAAATCCATTGGAAGACTTCTAGATGTAATAACCAAATTTAGTAACGTTGCTGAATACAAGGTCAACACTCAAAAATCAATAGCATTGTTGTATACAAACAACAAAGTCCCTGAGAGAGAAATAAGGGCATCCAAAAAAATGAAATACTTAGGAATCAATCTAACAAAGGAAGTAAAAGATCTATATCGTGAAAATTACATTACTCTGAAAAAGGAAATCAAAGAGGATTTCAGAAAATGGAAAGATATTCCCTGTTTATGGATAGGAAGAGCAAGCATTGTGAAATGGCCATTCTCCCAAAATTGTCATACAGATTTAATGCAATTCCATTCAAAATACCAGTTGCATACCTCACAGAGCTGGAGAAATCATCCCTAAAATTCATCTGGAACCAGAGGAGACCTAGAATAGCCAAGGCAATTCTGGGCAACAAAGGTAAGGCAGGAGGCATCACAATCCTCAACTTAAAATTATATTAGAAAGCTACTGTGGTAAAATCAGCATGGTACTGGAATAAAAACAGACCTGAAAATTGGTGGAATAGATTAGTAGATACAGCGACAACTACAAACACACTTAACCACCTCATCTTTGACAAAGGGGCCCAACATGTACACTGGAAGAATGATAGCCTCTTATATTAAGTGGTGCTGAAATAATTGGCTATTTATATACCATATACTAAAACTAGATCCATGTCTATCAGCATGCACTAAAGTCAAAATGGATCAAAGATCTGAATATGAAAACAGAGACACTAAATCTTCTGGAAGACAAAGTAGGGAAGAAACCTTGATGACATAGGAATAGGTAGAGAGTTCATGAACTAAAATCAAACTGCACAGGAAATACTTCCCTGAATCAACAATTGGGATCTCATCTTACTAAAAAGTTTTTCCATGTCAAAGGAAATATCCAACAAAGTGAAAAGCAAACCCACAAATTGGGAAAATATCTTAGCCAACTGTCCCTCAGACAAAGGTCTTCTATCTAAAACATATAATGAATTAAAAATATCAGGCCCCTAAAATTCAAGGACCCAATCCAAAAATGGGCATCTGAGATGAATACACACTTCTCAGAGGAAGAAATTCAAATGGCAAATAAATATATGAAAAAATATTCAACATCAATGGTCATTTGGGAAATGCAAGTTAAAGGAACACTGAGATTCCATCTCACCCCAGAAAGAATGGCCAAGATCTAGAAATCAACCAATAATAAATGCCAGAGGGGCTGTGGGGAAAAAGGAATTCTTTTCCACTTTTTTGTGGTAGTGTAGACTGGTGCAACTACTGTGGAAAACAGTGTAGAGATTCCTCAAGAAGCTAGGATTAGAGATTCCATTTGACCCAGCTATCCTGCTTCTAGGCATTTCCCCAGAAGAATTGAAAACATCATACCACAGTAATATATGTGCACCCATGTTTATAGCAACACAATTTGTAATGGCCAAATCTTGAAAACAACCCAAGTGCCCATCAATCAAGGGATGGATAAAATAATGTGGTATTTTCGTACAATGGAGTACTACTCTGTATCAAGAAAGTTTGCATTGAGAGTTTTATAAGCAAATGGACACAACTTGAGACCATACTCATAAGTGAAATAAATCAAACTCACATGTGTAAATATGGTATTGTTTCCCTAGTGTAAGAAACTGAGAAAATATATATGATCCAAAACCTACAATAAATACTGTGTAAGGGTAAGAAACTGCTCAAAGAGGAAAAGTAATTGGGATAGGGGAAGAGAGGAAAGAAGGAAGGGAAAAGGAAAAAGCCATAAATTTGTATATATGTATACATAAGATAGCTAAAATGACTATACTACCAACTGTATTAATTCTTGGAAAAGAACAGTTAATACTCATATGATTAGATCAGTTTTAGATGTCTGTCTTTTAATCTAAATAACCCTTTTGAAGGTAATGATATGCAATATTACAACCATTGTCAAATTCCTATCATCTTCCTTTGTAAATCTATAACATTTTTGTATTGGATTTTTTATTGTTTTTTGTCTGTTTTGCCTTTTGTTTTTCTTTTCTGTGTCTTTTTTTCTCTTAAAATGAAAAGAGAAAAAAAGTTTCGTTCGTTGTATTTTTTAGATCCACAATTTGTTTTATTTTTAAAAACAATATTAGCCTATTTAAATTTCTTAGTTTGTTCATGTATTATCTTTCAAAGTGTTTCTCTGTTTTCTTGAAGCTTATTGAGCTTATGATTCTTAAAACCATTAACTTGAATTCTTTGTCAGGTAGTGTATGAGAGTCCATTTCTTTCTTTTTTTTAAATTTTATTTTAAAGAAGATAAAACAGAATAAAACCAATAAAAACAAACCAGTGTAAGAGATACAGGACTTCAAAACGTTATGAAATCAACAGCAGTTACCATAATGCCTTTTCATGTCTTCAAAATAGCTGCAGATAACTTCAAACATAGTAAAAATCAAACAGAACAGAATAGAATAGAAATAATACAAACAAAATAATGAATGCAGTAAATGACTTCAAAACAAGCCAATAGTAAATCCTGTATTGGTACTATAATATGTCTTGTCATCCTTGAAATAGCTTCTCCTGCCATCGGATTTAACATTGATTAATCAAACAAAAGAGAATAAAACCCAACCCAACAAAACAATGGAAACGATATAGGACCTCAAAAGAAGACCACAGGAGATCATTAATGACTGCAGCCCTCAGAAGGAGATCCCCACTAGATGCCACACTGCCTACCGCTATCCTCTGAACCTATGTTCAGACCACTGGCCCTAGACCTGCAATGTTAGTGAAATACCAAAGCACCACAGGCATCCAATTGCATTTCACCTGGATAGCTATCGTAACAGCCTGTGTTTCTCTGGATAAGCCCGTTACTTATGTGTGCATGTGGGGGAATTGGTACTTCTTGTTTGCCAGCCTGCGTGCTTGAAGGGCCTGGGGTCTGGTTGTTCTCAGACCAGCAGCAGCACATGCATGATGCTGGTTTGCAGACTGGGTTTCTTTGCTAGTGTGGCCATTGTTCTCTCTAACCCTGATCCACAAATGGCTCTGACTCATGGGGAGAGGCTTGGGTCTAGCTGTTCCCAGTCCGCTGGTGGCCTGCACATGACACTTGGTTCTCAGACTTGGCTTGTTTGCTGGTGTGGCCATTGTTCTCTCTCCCCATTTCTTTAGAGTTATTTTTTGGTACATTATTTGGTTCCTTGATGGTATAATGTTTCCATAATTGTTCTTGATTCTTGTGGCCGTATTTTATTGCCTTTGTATATGAACAAGTAGGAATTTATTCCATTCTTTGTAGACGTACCTTGTCTGAGGTCATCACCAGTAGCCCATCCAGAGATTCTGAGAGTTTAGTGTGGGCCATGATGGACCTCCTGCCAGAGCCTGGCCTGGTACCTGGGCCTGAAGAGCTGGACCTGTGGCCTGAGTCCATGAGTGTAGGCTTAGAGCCTGTTTTTGTGAGGGACAGCCTAAAGCCAGTGTCTACAGAGGCTGATTTGGCTGTGGGGCATCCTTGATGCTGTGTTTTCTAGGGCCTTCCAAGTGCTGAGATGGGCCTGATGCCTGTGTCTGCTGGAATAGGCCTAGACCGTAAATCTACGGAGACTGGCTTAGTGCTGTCGTAGACCTGTAGCCTGAGCCCATGGGGATAGGTTTGAATCTTGAGTCTATAGGGGGTCACTTGGGGGGTATTCTGAAGGCACTAGAGTTTATTGGGGTGGACTTAGGCCTGGGGTCTGGTAGAGCAGGTCCAATGCTGGAGGAAGCAAGGAGAGTAGGCTCACAGGGTGAGCCCATAGCCTGGGTATGTGGGTGTTGGCCAGAAGTCCAAATCTTTAAGGCCCAGCTTGGATCCTGTGGCTGCAGAAGCCAGCCTGGAGCCTGTGCCCACAGGGATGGTCCAGGAGTATAGATCCATGTCACCAGCCTAGCACTGGGGTCTTAGGGTCAGTGTGGCAATGAAAAGAACTTGGGCATTTTTCTGTAGGTATCAGCCTGATGCCTTAGGCCAGAGGTTCTGTGGCACTGGACTGGACCTGCAACCTGGGTTTGTGTGGGCGACCTGACCTGGCTGATCTAGCACCTTGGGTGAGTCTGGCGTTAGACTGACTGGGTAGCAGGATCTGTCAGTACTCACCTGATTGCAAGGGCTTTGGGCACTGGCATTGCATTTGGGAATATCTGAAGCCTGGGGCCATGGGCCAGCTTGGTGCAGAGACATTTTAGAGCACAGGGCTGCCAGGGTTGGTCTGGCCCTGGAACACCTATAATCTGTGGTGTAACCTATATATGTGTGGTAGTTGGTTTGGTGGAAGGGTAGGCTTGGAGCCTAAGTATGGGACGCAGGTCTAGAGCCTGGTGCTGTAGGGATTTGACCTTGTGCCAGGATAGGTCTGGAGTTCAGTCCATGGGTATTCTGTGGCCTTCTCCCTGGTGCTGGCTTTTATTGAGTCGGGCCCCACTTTGGCTCTGAGGCAAAGTCCAGAGCTCATTTCCTTCCTTTTACCTTGAGGATGTGTCTATCTCCTTGCTGTCTGCCTGGGAATGGTACATGGTGTAAAATTGTCCTTCATGTTCTCTTTAATACGTTTTTTCTTATTTCTGTGCTACACTCAGACTCTTGTGAAGGTATTTTTGTGGGCAAATGTGGATAGTTGTATAATTTGGTTTTTCTATGGGAATGTAAGTGTTGGAAAGTCCTATTTCACCATCTTGCTGACTTCCAGACTCAGGTTTGTTGCTTTAAGGTGACTGTTTGATCTTGTTGAGGGTTGTCTTACTTTGATATTACTAAACCTTGAGAAATAATTTTTTCAGATGGAGTCACACCAAGTTGTCAGAATAGCAGGGATTACAGGAATGCACAACTGCACTTGAGTGAGAAGTCACTTTTTGAAAAGTAACTTTTGTTTTTGAAAAGTTGTTGTGTATGACAGTTTTTTTATAGTTTAATTTTTTGTCTGAGGACCAATTGCGTTTTTCTCACACTTGAATGAATTTATAAATAAATCAGCTCTTAATTTTTTAAGTACTTCCATTCACTCCAGCACTTTTTAAATTGAATATTTAAAATTATTTTTCGTATTGTAGTCATATTTGACCCATTACTTAGCCCTCTTTTAGTCAAATATCTGGTACTCTTAACTAGTACTCAGTGCTCTAAAGATGATATACTTCTTATAACTTGTTAAGTATTTCATATTAATCAAAATAGAGCACTAATACTGAGCAGACTTTTATGGGTAGAGTTGTCTTGTTTTACTTTAATAACTAAAGATTGTCCTAATTCCTCAGGCAATTAAACGCAGAAGTGCAAATGTTTTGATTTGTGGTATGTATTGGAAATGGCCACTAGATGTCACTGTTGTCCCTTACTTTCTAGTCTCATTTTCTGGTTTTGGGTTCAGTGCCTCAAGTAGTCTCATTTGTATTAGTTTTTTCCTAGTGTATATATGCAAGAACTCTTTAATTCATTTTGTCCCTTTTTTTGTATGAAATGTCCATCCTTATACAAGATTTCAAGATTTATTAAAGATGTTTTGTATTCTATTATAAATTTTACTAGCATTAAAGAATTTTGAGAGGTTAATAGGAGAAACTAAGTGATATTTGGACCTTGTAGGCTACTTTTAATCTAGTCTTTGCTTTTATTATATCACGTAAGTGCTGAAACATTAGCTGTTTAGAAAAAAGGCTGTTACAGGTAGTCTCTTAGCTTTTTCTTAGTGTGTTTATATTTCTGTGTGGTGACCACAGACCCTCATGAGACTACTAAGCCTAAATATTACCAGGTGATAAGTTGTTTTCCGGAAGAACTTAATGAACATACTGCTTTTTTGCAATATTCTCACTAAGGAACCATAAGTTTGGGATATTGCTTAAAAATATTAGTGCCTTATCCTTTGTAGCATATAATGTGAAGGAAACCTTTATTCTTTAATTATATATTTTTATATCTGATTTATTCTGTATACCATTTTCTTTTATCAGTTAAAGAATAAGTACTCAATAGCATTTTATTTTTAAAGGAAAGATAAAGCAGATCATGATTTTATTTTTAACATTAATATAATGTTGCCTATTTATACAAAAATCTTCTTCTAATGCAGGTATCAAGACAAATAATTAAAGTACTGTAAACTTATGAGGTTTTTAGAGCCATCATTTTATTAGTTATAGAACTGGTTTAACTGACTGGAAAATCTAGCAAAGTCTTTTTATGTTTTTCCATAGATGCTTGCCCACTGGACAGTATAGTATATGTTGTGGTGTTGAATGGGTGTTTCCTTTTTTTGTTTTTACTAAAAATTATGGATTTGTTTACTTGAAACACTTCAAATACTCATTTTTCTATAAGTTATTATTGATTTAAAGTAGAAACTACTAAAAATTAAAGATGAGAAAAGTGAATGACTGCCCCACTTATCTCAAAATTATTCTTTTTCCATCATGTATTTGCCTCCATTTCAGTTATGAAGCTTATACTATATCTAGATCTTTGTTACCTCTACTAAGAAATGACTATGAATGCTCAGGCCCTCCCTTTCATAGTCTAAAATGTGTATTTTAACCTCTTTACTTGAGGAAGGGCTGAAAACAAATTCTGCTGAATAGTTGCAAGTTATATAACTGGATTTGGCCAACCAGAATATTTTTGTTGCCTAAATTGATTTTATTTATGCTACTTAGTCTGCTTTGTTGTGTTCAGAATTTTCCTTACCACATAAATTGAGATTTAAGAACTTTTAGTAAGACTTTGCAACATGTTGCTTCTGTAGCAGAAACTAGTTTTCTACAGAAGTGAGAATTTAGCACTTTTAAAAACTTTGTATCTTTTCAGAATCCTTCATCTCATTGTGTTACTTTTGTGCAAGAAATCATGTTATTCAATGAAATTTTCTGCATAAAGACAGTGTTTTTAAAATTTGAAAATCCTTTTTATTTTTTCTTCATATTTTGGCACAGTATTATTCTTTTGCTTTCAGAAAGGAAGGTACATGTGAAGGAATTTTTTTGTCATTAAGAGTTTGGAACTAAAGAACACTGCATCTTTGATGTGACTATTAACATTTTAGAAAACATCTTAAATTGAAATTCATTTAATGTCCTTTTGAATTTGCTAACTAGTTATATGTTTATTTAAAAACTATTATAGAACTTTTTGTACTTAAATGTAACACTAAAGTAATTTAATACATAATTGTGACAGCTGTCAATATTATTTTTAGGCTATTATATGAAAAACAACTTGTTAGCTTACTATTAAGCAGATATTTTCAGCATATATGAAAGTTTTCCTTTGGTTCATTGTTAGTACTTTGTTTTTAAAATTTGTAATGGTGAAAAGATTAAATATTGACAACACAAGATTGAGTGCTTAGGTGAATTTTAATTCTTGTTTTATTTTCAGATTATAACGCTGTTACCAAGTGATTTTTTTTTCTTCTTAAGAGAAGGCTTGAAGCCAGGCATAGTGACGCATGCCTGTAAATCCAGCACTTGGGAGGCTGGGGCAGGAGGGTCTCTGAGTTCAGGGCCAGGCTGGGTTACAAAGTGAACTCAAGGCCAATCTGAACTGCATAGTGAAAACCTGTCTCAAACCTGTCTCAAAAAGATAAGAAAGAAAGAGAGAGAGAGAGAGAGAGGAGGTGAAAGCTTACAGTAAATCTTCAGTATTGAAAAAGCTGTGATGATAGTTTCCCTTTCTTCCATGTGGGAGAACATTTTGACTCTCAACATGTACCTTGAATCAGTAGCATTGCCATTTGAGTCCATATATGGTACTTTGACAGATGTGCTTAATAAGTCAGTTCATGTGTTAAAATAATATTTACTATTATAATTTAGGTTCCATTACTGTGTGTGGTATAGTAAGAAGGTACAAAGTTTCTGACTCTCCATCAGTTTTAAAATATACTCACTCATATTTACTTTCCTATGAGGGACTTATTTTAAACAATTTGATATAAACTGGAATGACTTAAGCAGTACCTACAAACATAAATTGGTTTGATAGGAAAGAGAACATAATTTATTACATCCATGAAAAAAGAGCTTTTGAATTTTTAACTTTTAAAACTACTGTTTTTGAATTAATTTTTAAAGCTAATCTGTTCATCTTTTCAGTCAACATAGACTGTTTCGATGTGACATATGTAATTTTTATTCCAGAAAGACTATCTTCATTTACTTCTTTCTAAAAGTAACATATGGAAATTTTGAAAAGTTTTATTTATAATTGTGTGCAGTAATTATTTACAAAATCAAGTTGATTTGTGGTATATTTCCTTTGGAAATTAAAATATGTAGCAAAGTATCAAATATTTTAAAGAGAAGAACATTCTTATGTTTTTTGTTTTTTGTTAGGCTAGAAGTTATGTAAGAAATGTAGTATGGCATTTCTATACAAATAGATTTACCCTTTATTCTGTAAATATTTATTTGGGACCTGCTAAATTCCAGGCATCATGTTAGATATTGGGGATACAGCAAAAGAAATTACAGGTTCTGCCTTTCATTGTCTGGTGGTGAAGAAGCAGATAGATAACAATTGTAACATTTTTTAAAAATGTAAACGTGAGTATAGTCTAATAAAGGAACTGCTTTTAGCTAAAAGGAATCCCATTTCTATTACCTTAAAATAAGTAAGCAAGCAAGCAAACAAACAACACAAAAACTAGGATTAAATTTAACCAAAGAGATGAAAGATCTTCACAATGAAAACTCTAAAACATTAGTGAAAGAAATTGTCTTTTTCTTTTATTTTAAAGATAGCAAAATCCAACAGAACATAACAGAACGAAGTCAATCAAAACAAAGCAGTAGAACTCGTACAGAACTTTGAAGAAAAACAATGTGAATACAATAGGTACTATAGTATATCTTGTTATCTTCAGAATAGCTGACCATTCCAACAGGTATAGTAGAATTGAACCAAAAACAAAACAGAATAAAACCAATAAAAACAGAATATAAAATAAAGAAAAAAAATGATCAGAGTAAAACAAAACAGTGAGACAAGACAGAAGAGAATCCCCCATCTTTGCTACGTTGTCTACTGTCATCTTCCAAAGAGATGCTCAGGTTGCTGACCGGAGGCCTGCAAAATCTACAAAACAATACTAGCATTTAGTTGCTTAATGTTCCTTAGTTGCTATCAATTTAGCCAGGCCTCCAAACCAGCAGGTTGCTTATGGAGGGTGGGGGGGTGTTTTCATCCTTGATTCCAAGCCCTGGCGCTGGTGCTGCCCGGGCCTAGCGGGGTGGGTCCTGGAAGGGCCCATTCTCATTCTCCACCAGGGATCTGCGCGGGTTGCCCTGTACCCCAGAGGGCAGATCAGTTGTTTCATAGTCCTGGTTGGTGCCACCTGGGCCCAGCCAAGTGAAAGAAATTGAAGAGGACACAAAAAATGGAAAGACATCTTGAGTTCATAGATTAGAAGAATCAATGTTAAAATATCCATTCTAATCAAAGTGATCTACAGATTCAATGTAAACCCATCAAAATTCCAATAACTTTCTTCATGAAACCAGAAAAATTATTCTAAAATTTGTGTAGAATCACACAAAACTCCGTATACTAAATAGCCAAAGCAATCTTGAGCTAAAAGAACAAGTCAAGAGGCATTGTACTATCTGACTTTAAAATATATTCAAGGCTGTAGTAATTAAAATAGCATGGTGTTAGGGTAGGAAAAAGACAGATAGCCAGGCATGGTGACACACACCTGTAATCCCAGCACTCAGGAAGTTTAGGCAGGAGGATCACTGCATGTTCAAGGCCAGCCTGGACTATAGAGTGAGACGCTGTCTCAAAACACACACACACAAACACACAGACGTATACACCAATGAAACAGGCTTAAAGAGCCTAGAAATGCATTCATGCATCTATAGCTAACTGATTTTCAAAAAATACGTGAGGAGCACAAAGAAAAAGGTAATATTTTCAGTAGATAGAGCTGGGAAAATATACAGAAATCAACACAAAATGGATCAAAGGCTTAAATAAAAGACCTAAAGCTATGAAACTCCTAGAAAAAGACATAGGAGAAACAATTTGAACATTAGAATGGGCAGAGATTTTTGGAAAAGACCCTAAAAGTATATGCAACAAAAGCAAAAATAGACAAATGAGATTACATCAAACTAAAAAGTCTTTGCACAGTAATGGAAACATTCATCAGAATGAAGAGAATAGAAGAAAATAATTTATAAACTACACTCTGACAAGGGATTAATATCTAGAATATATGAGTATAAGGAAATCAAGTAACTCGTGAAATAATACCTAATTTATAAATTGGCCATAGACTTGAAGAGACATCTCCAAAGAGGCATACGCGTAGCCAGCTTGAGAAAATGTTCAACATCAAAGCATGACAACATCACAAATCATTAGAGAGTTGCATATAAAAACCATACAGATATATCGCTCCTATTACCAAAAAGACAAAAGGTAACAGGTGCTAGTGAAGATATGGAGAAAGGGAATTCATGTGCACTATTAGAATATAATTTATATGGAAAATAGTATGATAGTTCTCAGTTCAAAATAGAACTACCATATGCTCTAACAATCTTACTTCTTGATATATATTCAAAGGATATGAAAACAGTCTGTTGAAAAGATATCTGTACTCACATTATTTTTTGTAGCACTATTCACAATAGCTAAGAAATAGAAACAACCTAGATGGCTGTTAACTGATGAATGGATAAAGAAAATGTTACATATGCATGTTGGAATACTGTTCAGCCATAAAAAGAGAGAAAGTGTACTGTATGATCTCACTTATTTCTGGAATCTAAAAATGTTGATCTCATAGAAGTTGAGAAAGAAATAGTGGTTAGCAGAGTCCGAGGGGAATAGAAGGGAATAGAGGTGTATTAGTTAGGGTTCACTAGAGGAACAGATTTAATTTTTTAAAAATATGATTATGTAAAGTATTTACTATGTAGGTTTACAGTGGCCACCTGTGGAACCATGGGTAGAAGAATGTAAAATGGCTCTCTGCATGCTCTAGGGCCAGAGGATGCCAAAGCCTCGATTTTTGCAGAGTCCTGTGCAAACCTGTGTTGGAAAACTAGAAGGCCTGAGTTGGAAGGTTGAAGAGTGTGCACTGCAGACCTGAAGCAACTGGAAACAAATGCACAAAGGCAATGGCGAAGACCAGAGCTCCTCCACAGAAGAAAAAGGGAAGACTCCCTTCTTTACCTTTTTATTCCATCCAGGCTACAGGCCTGTGTGTTGGTACCACCCATGTCAGGGGTGGGTCTTCTCTCCTCAGTTTGGGGCCTCCATGTCAGTCATTCAGAGATACACCAGAGCTTTACTAATCTGCTAGGCCATTCTTACTTAGATCAGGTTGACATGTCATAGGTAATGATCTCAGGAGGAATGGGGACAGGTTGATCAGTGGGAACTAACATAGATAGGATTAAGTATTCTCATGTGCTGTTGCACAGTAGCATACTATAGATAACAACTGTATAAAACTAGAAGAAAAGATTTTGAGTGTTTTCACTATGAAGAAATGTTAAGTGTCTGAGAAGATATGCGATATGATTGAAATATGGGGTGAATGTTTACATTTGAAAAACTCATTAAAGACATGTTGCCTTTCATTCCCCTCACAATAGTCCCCTTTGCTTCAAGTATACTTGGTCATATTCTGTCTGTCTGTCTCTCTCTGTCTTTTCAGTACTGGGGACTGAACTCAGGGCCTTTGCACTGAGCTGTATCTCCAACCTCATTCATTGTTTGTGTTGTTCTTAAGACAAAGTTTCACTATCTTGCCCAGGCTGGCCTCAAACATTTTTCTAAAAGAGGTGGTTCAGCTGGATAAATGTAAAGCCTATTGAGTTGCAGAATAAAGTGAGTGCATTCTAGTAAGGGCATGCAATACATAAAATATGAGGCATAATAGCATAGCATAGTGTCTGAACTGCATGTGATTCATTATGGAATCTGGAAGCTGAGTAGGTGTAAATGAATGGCAAAAAAGTTGAAACATAGTTCCTCTGTATGAATACTTTATGTTCTTACAGAGAAATATAGTTTATAATTGTTTCATTGAAAATGTATAGGCAAAAGTCAGATTGTGTTTACTGTCAGAGTTGTAGGGAGTTTAGATTTTAAATAAAGAAACACTGATAAAGTTTAACTGTGGGAATGTTGGGGCTAGAGCAACATGAAGACCAACTATGTAATATCTAGGTGAAAATTATGATGATGTAGCTAAGGCTGTCAATTCAGTTCAAGATGATAAGATGTATTTGAAGTAGAATCAAAAGGATTTGTGACTGATTGCCACCTGGGCTGTATTGGGAATATGGGTAGGTTTGAGTGGGTAAAAGAAGAATTCTAGAATTCTTTCCAGATTCTGGTAACTAGCTGAATATTGCCATCTACTAGAAATGGAATACAAAATTAAGGAACATTTTCTATAGCATAGGGAAGGGTGGAGAGAAAGGTGTTAAGATAATGAGATTAATTTTGGTTAGTGATTTCTGGTATCTCTTCAAATGAAGGAATTTTTAGTGGATAGGTAGGTAGATTGTACCCAAAGAAAGAAGTATGAATTAGAGGTGTAATTTGGGAAACATTAATGCATAAATAGAAACTTAGATGTGTATATTTACTCAGGGAGTATACATAGTAGAAAAGACTGTGAGGGCTGGAACCATCAAAATGCCAATACAAACTGAGCAGCTCTTATGTAAAGTAGTTGGGAATATTTGCCGAATATATAATGAGATATCTTAGGGATGTGACACAAATCAAAACATGAAATTCATTTGTATTTCATGTACTCCTTATACACATAATGTGAAGGAGTTAATTTCATGCAACATTTTTATAAATTTTGTGTGAAACAAAGTTTTGTGGTGTATGAAATTTTTCACTTGTAGAACTATTTTGGTGCTCAAAGTTTCAGATTTTGGAGTATTTGGGGTTACCGATTTTTGGATTAGGCATACTCAGCATCTGTTTGTGCCAAATATGATGATCCTGAAAGAAATTTTTGTTTTCATAATGCATTGGGTTGGAAGGTTTTTTACTGCTAATGCTTAAAACTACTTAAGATATGTTTAGAGGTTTATAGGTTTATTAGAAGAGCATCACTCTGTAAAGTCACTATTACAATTGATATTTTGCAGCAGTTATAGAATTGTGTTGTTTCTTTTATGGAGAGTGGCAAAAATAATGATCAAGGGCAAAGAAAGCAAAAGACAAAATTTAAAAAAAATAACATTTAACCACGTGACAGGATATACTTTAATAGAAATATGTATTTACCAAAGTGAAAATCGTTATCAGTCCCACTTACTATGAAGAAAGCACACTGGGCAGGCCACATGATCACAGCAGGAGTGGGCACATGACTGGGACCTAACATCATCTATAACACTGAGCGTTTGATAAAAAGTTATCAAATAAATCTATCAGCGGTCACTGCATAGGTTTGTCAGTGACTGGTACATGTAGAGCTTACTTCAAATAGATTATCTGAGGAAATCAGATTTCTTCTCTTAGATGTTAAGAAAAAAATTTAATTATAAAAAACACATACCATAAAATTTACCATCTTTACTACTTACAAGGATACTGCTCAATAGTAAGTATATTCACATGGTCCTGCAACACATCTCTACAGTTTTTTCCACTTGCAAAACTAAAACTCTCTACTTATTAATAACATCTCTCCATTTCCTTCTCCTTCCATTGTTTGGTGACAAGAATTCTATTTTTTTGTTTCTATGAGTTTGACTACTGTAGATCCCTCATATGAGTTGTCTTTTGTGACTGGCTACTCCATTTAGCATATTGTCCTCAAGGTTCCATCCATGTGGTAGCATATAACAGGATTTTTTTCCCTTTCAGAATATTCCTTTGTATGTTTATACCATATTTTCTTTATTCATTTCTCCATCTGTGGAAACTTGGATTGCTTCCACTTCTTGTTTATTGTGAATAACGCTGCTTTAAATATGGTATATAAATCTCTCAAAACCCTGTTCTCAACTTCTTTGGATAAATACCCTGAAGTGGTATTGCTGGATCCTATGGTGATTCTATTTCTAATTTTTTGTCTCTTTTAGATAGTGGAACAAAGTTAGTGGCAACAGGATCTTAGAGGAAAAGGTGGGGAAGGGAAAATGAAAAGAAAGAGAGAGGAGGAGGAGGAAGGGGAGGGGGTAAGGAGGAGTAAGATGAAGGGTTATGTGAAAACTGTGTTTTAAAGTTAGAAGAGCATAAACTGTAAGATAAAGGATGCTATAATATGGTATAGAATGAACAGAGTAGCTAGTTGACCAGGAGAGAGAGAAATAGAGTTGAGCAAGAGACTGGTCCCCCATGGTCTTTGTTTACCGACATCTCATATGTGGTCAGTCAGATTTTCTCTGGTTGCTATGGATTAACTTTTAGCCTTTATGTGTTAGCTTTCTGTTACTGTAACAAATATCTGAGATATTCAACTTATAAAAAGGAAATGTTTATTTGGGCTCAGAGTTTTGGAGGTTTTAGTCATGATGAGTTGGCCCCTTGGTGCCCTGCTTTTGGGCCTATGGCAAGGCATCATATCATGGTAGGGAGCACATGGAAGAACAGAGCTGTTCACCTCAAGACTGGGAAATAAGAGGATGAGGAAGGAGTCAGGGTCCCAGTACTGTATCCCTTCAAGGGGATGTCAACAAATGACTGGAAGATTTCAAGCGAGGCCCTGCTTCTTAAAGGTTCCGCCACCTCCCACTTCCCCAGTGCAAAGCTAGGGAATAAAGTCTTCAACACATGGGACTTTGAGGGCATTTGTATTCCAATTCATAGCAGCCCTGTCATCCTCTCATCCTCTTGTAACTTTTTAAAAAAATTTTTTTAAAGAGAATAAAACCAAACAAAATAGAACAAAGCCAGTCAAAACAAAACAATGAAAGCAGTAGAGGACCTCAAAACAAGATAATAGAAAATCAACAATAGCTATCATAATATATCTTGTTATCTTCAAAGTAACTGCCCATACCATCAGACATAATAAAATCAAACAAAATAAAACAGAGTAAGACCAAACAAACCAAAACAATGAAAATGATATAGGACTTCAAAATAAGACAGTAGGAAGTTAACAATGGCTACCATAATGCCTCCTGTTATCTTCAGAATAGCTGTCCAGACCATCAGACATAGGCATCTAAAATTAGCCAAACAATACAAGAACTAAGTTGCTTTTTTACATCAGTTGTTATCTTTTCAGAGATTTCAGGTGTGTGATCTGTAATTTCTACTATGTCTTTGTCTCCTGAACTTGTTCTGTGTGGGCTGGAAGTCTGATACTGTATTTTGCTTCTCCCTCTTGACATTTTCCTGTGTTTCTCTGAATCACTCCAGTGCTGCACTGCGGGTGTTTCCTGCATTGGCTGCCAGTCCCTCAGTGTAGTGGATCAGACGAGGCACCTGGATCCCTCTAATCCAGGATTCCTGGAGTAGTGGTGAGCCACGGGGTGGTGGGGCAGTGGTTCACTGATGCTCTCCAGATGTTTGGTGGTGGGACCTTGGTGTGTGGCTTCTTTCTTCTCTGGCCTGTGTTGGGCTCGCTGTATCTCTCTGGGCTGCTGGTGCATATCCTTGGGGCATAGCTTCTTCCTATTAACTCTGTTTGTTCACAGTTTTGGTTCAGCTATGATATTTCTTTGCTGATTTTCTATCTAGTTGATCTGTCTCTCCATGACAATGGAGTATTGAGGTCTCCCATTACCACTGCTCATTACTGCTCATTTGATTTTCCATATCTATTAATAACTGTCTTGTATAGTTGGGTGCTCATGTATTAGATGCATATATATTTATGATTGTTACAGCATTTGTGTTGTCTCCGGCTTTCTCACTGACCCCAATCAATCTTGTGTTATTCTTCTTTGCTTCATCTTGTAGCTGTTGGATTGATTTCTCATGGTCTCTTACTATTTTTGAGTTATCTTTCTTTTCATCATCACTAGTTGCAATTCTGTCTTCAAGATCTGAAATTCTGTCCTTTCCTTCATTCAATCTGTTGCATATACTTTATTTTTTTAAAAATTTTTAAATATTTGTTTATTTATTTTGTTGTTGTTGTTGTTGTTGCATATACTTTCAATGAAGGTTTTATTCTCCTGGATCTCTGTTTGAATCTGTTTCATGGATTCATTTCTCTCTTATGTTGGACATTTTTTGTTTCCATCTTTTTCTAAGCTCATCTATTATTCGTGTCTTCTCTAATATCTATGATTTTTAGCATGATTTCTTTTTGTACCTGAGAGATCATTTTCTCTATAGCCTTTTTCCACTTGTTTTATCATTTCAGAAAGTTCCAGTGTTTCACTTCCAACTTTATCCATCTCCTTGAGTTTCAGGCTTGTCTTGGGTGGACTGGAGGTTTGGGGCTGCATCCCACCTCTGCACCTTGCTATTCTCCACTTTCTCCTTTTTATTTTTATTTTGTCTTCTCTGTTGGTGCTGGCCAACCTCCCATGATAGATAACTCTACCACCAGCATTGAGTACACTTTCAGGGAGGAAAGGAGATGTCTGTTCCTCAGGTATGTCCTCCAGATGTAGCTGGTTCTTTCTAGCTATCCCAAGAACCTACCTTTTTCTGGTATTTACAGTTCTGTGATAATGTCTGCGTTACATCCCAGAGATGTGCTGGGTACAGATTGGATCTTGGCCTCTGGATGTGGGGGCTGGGACGGGTCTTCTGTCAGTGGAGTTCCCCACAGTCCAGCTGCCGTCTCCTTGCTGCTGCTTCAGATGCTTCCGTGTTACTGTCCTTGCTAATTACTTTGCCCTCTAAAGGTGTGTGTGCATATGTGCACCAGGCTATTGTCCTGGGTTGTGGGATTCCCATTGGTCTTACACTCTTCTAGCTGGCCCTGCCACTTGGAGAAGTATTGGAGGCAGCCCAGAGCACACACTCACTGTCTTCCAGCCGGGCCCTGCTCCAGGATGTCCCTCTTGTAACTTTTGAGTAAATCTTGATTCCTGGCAACTAACATGTTCCTGATTTGAACAATAGCATTATCTGAACATATTTTTATGAATATTGCTGAAACCTATCTGCTGAAGCGTCTTATAATTTAAAGTTGTATCTTAATTGAAGTGAACTCACTCAGGAACCATATCTTTCTCAACTTCCTGTTTTAAATGTAGTATATAAAGAATCACTGAATCGTCAAGTCTCAGAATAAAATAGTAAGTATTGGAATAGGGGCTGGGAATATGGGTATTTTACTGTAGTCATTTTTCTTTCATAGTATTAAGAAATACTATGAATAGTATTAAGAAATACTAAGTATTCATAGTATTAAGAAATACTAAGTATTCATAGTATTAAGAAATACTATGAATAGTATTAAGAAATACTATGAATAGTATTAAGAAATACTAAGAATAGTATTAAGAAAATCATTACACAGATGTTTGTAGAAATTTGGAGTTCTTTACCCTTGTATTTAAAGTTATTGATGGTAGAAAATAAATAGTAGCTCTGTTATTTTGTCACCATTTTTTGAATAAATTGTCTACTTTGTAATTAGTTTAAGAATAATAATTAGCTAATTGAATGTTTCACAGCTGGTCTTGATATATGGTCCTTAATTTAGTATTCCAGAAACAGTAGTCAAAGAAGTATCTCCATGATCACCTTGCTTCAAAACCAGGTATTACTTTTGCTGCTCTGTTCTGAGGGATTTTAACCTATCTTAGTATGATTGTGTTACAACAGATGATATAGCCAACTGCCTTGAAGCTAACATGAGGCGTTATAGAAATCAACATTGCATTACTATGTATTGCCTCCATTATCTTATTTGTTATTGGTTTTATTCAGTACTATTTCGTTCAACTATATTTGGCCAATTGGTAAGGGCATGTAGTTTGAAGACAATAAGAGGTATTACAAGGGGAACCGAGGAAGGAAGGTATGGAAAAAAGACATAGTTTTATATAAGGGTATTCATAAGATAGTTTAAAAGTCTATACTACTAAATGCATTAACTGGTGAGAGAGAACAGTTGATATCCATAAGACCAGATCAATCCTACATGTCTTTACCTGTCAATCTGAACAGCCCCCTTAAGTGTAAATAATATACAATGTTGCAACCACTGTAAAATTCCAACCATCTAAATTCCTAAACCTATAATTTTACAGTATTGGATATGTTGTTGTTGTTTGCTAATCTCTTTAGTTTTTTGTTTCTCTTATGTATGACCATTCTTATATGCTTTATTGGTTTCACTCTGAATTATTTTGCTTGATCATATTAGACCTGATGTTATGGGTAGTTATTTCAATGATAACAAGAGGTATTCTAAGGGGAAAGGAAGGAAGGAAGAGAAAAGAAAAAAGACATAAATTTATAAATATGCATAAATAAGACAGTTAAAA
>RJWM01034593.1:0-19465 GCA_004363535.1 Dasyprocta punctata | reverse complement strand
GATTTTTATCATGACTAACTTTATTTTTTATTTATCTTTTTGGTACTGAGGATCGAATTCACAACCTCGCGCTTGCCAGGCAGGCACTTAGACCACTGAGCTAAATCCCCAGCCCTATTTTTTTGAGACAGGGTCTCACTATGCAGTTCAGGCTGGCCTTGAGCTCTTTTTGTAGCCCAGGCTGGTCTCGAACTCACAATGATCCTCCTGCTTCAGCCTCCCTAGTGCTGGGATTAAAGGCGTGCGCCACCATGCCTGGTTTATCACGACTAACTTTAAAGGGATGGGAAAGTGTAAATCTCCCACATGTCCAGATGAGAACAAGAAACACTGATGAGCACACTAATCACCCATATTTTCATATTACTAAACTTTAGATGGTTTTTTCCAATGTATTCTGACCACATATTTTGGTAACAGATCTTGAGTTTTGTCTTCTACTTCATTAGAAAAACCAATTTATAAGTATAAATATACATATATGAATAATGACATTTTGAAATGCTATTATTTCTGTATGTATTATATTTCTTTGTTACTTGTAGTGCACTCAGTAGACATTTCACAAATTGATTCACAAAACTTCAAAGAAAATTTGTGAAGGTTATACTTTCTAAGTCTGGTTAAAGTTTATGCTGCGGTAGCTGAGTATGAACTAGAGAACAAGGTTCCTGGTACAGGCTTATTCCACTCTTCATCCTCATATAAGAAAACATGTAATATTCACAGGACTGGAAAAGCAAGGCTTGTCACAGTCATTTCTACGATTTTATTTTTATTTTTGAGACAGGGTTTCACTATGCAGTTCAGACTAGCCTTGAACTCACTTTGTAGCCCAGGCTGGCCACAAACTCAAAAGATCCTCCTGCCTTAGCCTCCCAAGTGCTGAGATTACAGGTATGTGCTGTCATGCTTTTTCTACCATTTTATTACTTATGGATTCTTGCCTGTTTGCCCAGTTTTGAATACTAATGTATTTATATATGGATAGAAACTCAAGAACTGCTTTGAGCTGGGCGTGGTGGCGCACGCCTTTAATCCCCGCACTCGGGAGGCTGAGGTAGGTGGAGCGTTGTGAGTTCAAGGCCAGCTTGGGCTACAACGCAAGCGCAAGGCCGGCCTGAACTACATAGTATGACCCTGCCTCAAAAACCTAGGGCCAGGAGTTTGGCTCAGTGGCTTAAGTGCCTGTCTGTCAGGCATGAGGTTGTGAGTTTGATCCCTGGTGCCACAAAAAAAAAGAAAAAAGAAAAAAAACTGCTTTGAAAGGTCACTTGAATAAAAACTCTTAATATTCCCAACTCTCCTTTCTCATTAATTCAAAGAAATATTAACAACACAAACATGACCTCCAGTCAAACAGCAACAACCATGAAACTAATTTAACTTCTCAAAACTTGGACACAACTCCAGAACACAGATAAGCATTCACATTTTGTTACTTTTATTTGGTCTTTTAAAACATGGTCTCCCTATGTATTTCAGGCTGGTCTTGAATTCACAGCCCTAACCTCATGAGACCTAGGATTACCAACATGCCTGGCTCATATTTCGTTATTTGAAAATGGATATATGTGTGTTTGAGTTTTATACTTTAAATGCATACCACTGTAAACCTGGCCAAAGTATATATTATATACAATGTAATTTACATATAAAACATGTTTTTATTATTATATAAAGTGAGTTGCACTGTTATGGAATGATCTCCAAAATATTTTAAGAGAAAAAAGGGATACAGAACAGTGAGTATTTACCATCATTTTTTTTTTTTTTTAGATGTATGTATATGTAAGCCAGGCATGATGGCACATACCTGTAATCCCAGTACTCAGAATGTGGAGGCAGGAGCATTGTCATGAGTTTAAGGCTAGCCTGGACTGCAGAGTAAGACTGTATTAAAAACAAAACAAAAAAACCAAAAAAAAAAAGACAGTATGCATTTATAAACCAGTAATGGTAGCACATACCTGTAATCCTAGCACTCTGGAGAGCTGAGGCAGGATGATTACAAGTTTAGGCCCAACCTGGGCAACTTGGTGATTGAGCAAGACACTGTCTCAAAATAAAATTAGAAACCTGGGCATGGTAGTGCATGCCTATAATCCCAGCACTTGGGAGGCTGAGGCAAGAGGATTGCCATGGGTTCAAGGCCAGCCTGGACTACACAATGGGTTCAAGACCAGCCTGAACTACATAGTAAGACCCTGTCTCAAAACCAAAACCAAAAACAAAACAAAGAAGGCTGGGCAGGGGTGTGCACACCTGTAATTCAAGCACTGGGGAGGCTGAGGCAGGAGGCTAGCCTGGGGTACACAGTAAGTTCAAAGCTAGCCTAAACTTCACAAGGAGACCCTGTCTCAAACAAATATAATAAAAATAAGGGCTGGGAGCCGGGTGTGGTGGTGCACTCCTGTAATTCCAGCACTCGGGAGGCTGAGGCAAGAGGATCATTCCAAGTTCGAGATTAGCAGAGACCAGCCTGAACTGCATAGCGAGGTTCTGTCTCAAAAAGACCAAAAAAAAAAGCGGGTGGGGGAGTGGGGATGCAGTTCAAGATGAGGTAACACAAGAAAGTAGTAGCTGTTGCTCTAGAATACAGCTAAGATACTTTTCCATTTTAATCATTAACTACCTGAGTCTTTAAAAATTCTGTGCATATTCTTTCTACTTGAAACTTTTAAGAGCCAAGCACGGTGGCACATGCCTATAAATCCCAGCACTCAGGAGGTTGAGGCAGGAAGCCAGCCTGGGCTACTTAGTGAGCTAAAGGCCAGGCTGAACTACATTGTGAGACCCTGTCTCAAAAAACCAAGTCAAGCCAAACCAAACTCAACCCAACCACACACACACACACACACACACACACACACACACACAAATCAAACACAAAAAAAATTTTTAAAAAGGACTTCATAGGATACTCTTAAGAATGAAGTCAAATAAATACAGAAATGGCCAAAGGAAAACCAATTCACTAAAAAAATACAAGTAACTGTTAAATGTAGAGAAGTACACTAACACATCCCTAACAAAAAGAAATACATGTAACTGTAATAGTACCATTTCTTCCTTCTCAATTTGGCAAAAATTCAAAGGCCTTATAACATTTGATAATAAAAGACTTTCACTGTTAAAAGTACAAACCTTGAAAGATGGTAACTTGGCAGAACCCATGAAAATTTAAATGTGTACAGTTTTAGAATTCAGCAGTCACATTATTCTTTAAAATAGGGCAGCCCGGGAATTTAGCTCAGTAGGATAAGTGCCTGCCTGGCAGGCGCAAGGTTGTGAGTTCAATCCCCAGTACCAAAAAACCAAAAGAAAACTGAGCAGAGTTGGCAAGGATAATTTATGCATCTGAACGAATGTATCACAGTAGCCCAGATCACAGGCTCCAGAATCAGATGGCCTGAGTTTGAGTCTAGTAAGTTTCTGACAGTGGCAAGTTTCTTAATTTTTTGGCCTTAAGGTCTTCATTTATAAAATAAAGACTATAGTAATATCCACCTCATAGGGTTTTGTTGTGAAAATTATATAATACATGCTTTGTAATAAGTAACTTAAGAGACAAAAACAAATTTAAAATGTCTTTATTCATTTATATAGCAAATACTATCCCCAATTAAAAATCAGTACTTTTTTTTCTTTCTTTTTTTTTTTTTTTTCTTTTTTAGACAGGGTCTCAGTATACAGCTCTGGCTGGCCTTGAACTCACTTTGTAGCCCAGCCTTGAACTCACTTTGTAGCCCAGGCTGGCCTCGAACTTGCAATGATCTTCCTACCTCAGCCTCCCAAGTGCTGGGATTACAGGCATGCGCCACCAAGCCCAGCTCAGTATTTCTTAATCTATCCATCTTAACTGAAAAATTCAGGTATTTCTCTATCATGGATTGACACGATACAGGATGTAAATGTCAATAAACAGACAATTATTAAATAATTTCATACATATGCAGAATCTTGGATAAATGGCTAAAACTGCAGACCAATATTAAATGTAGGCACATGGGTATTTCAGGTACACCAACAGGCTTAACAGAGATGTTTGCACTGATTTGCTTTCAGTGAATTTTTAAATACCCAATTCCAAATCTTCCAGCTCCTGGAGAATGGCTGTCTCCTTTTGAATTTTCTCCAACTAGAAAAGTATAAAACAATGAATTTATTAAATTGGAAATGAAATGATTATTGGATCTGTAGCATGTCAGAAAAAATCTAGAGAAGGAATAGTTCTTACACTTTAGAGATCCACTTGAAAACAGATTAAAAAAATACCAATTAGAAACAAATTCTAAGTTGATATCTAGAATGAATTAGGGGAACAAATGACAGAAACTCTCTCACTATTTTCCTTTCTATGTTTGACCTCAAAACTGCTGAGGAGTGCCTGCCTGGGGGGCACAAGGTTGTGAGTTCAATCCCTGGTAACGCAAAAAAAAAAAAAAAAAAAAAAAACTGCTGAGGAAAGGAAGTGGAAAAATGCTAGCTGAGATACAGGAAGGAAGAGATTCATTTGTATAACACAGCACACTACCACCATTCTCAGCAGTGACAGCATTCATATGTCCCTCCGGAAGAGTAAGTATGTCATTCACTGTAATCTACTGGATATCATATCCTTTTCTACTAAAGGTTAATTTTTATTTTACTGATTCTATTCTATTCTATTCTATTCTATTCTATTCTATTCTATTCTATTCTATTCTATTCTATTCTACTTTTTGAGACAGGATCTTGCTATATAGTTCAGGCTGGCCTGGTCACAGTACGTCGTAGACTAGGCTGGCCTTTAACTTGTAGTAATCCTGCCTGTGCCTTCCAAGTGCTGGATAATTTACAGGCATGCACTGCCACATCCAGCAAAACTTTTTAAAAGTACAAATATTACACAACAAGTCTAAATGTTTACTTATAATAAACAGGGAAAGGTAGTAATGACTATGAGCTCAAATGAAAAATGTAAAATACCTGGTTTTTTTCTAGCTGTTTTCCAGCTGCTGCTTGTTCTTTTAGTTGCTCGATTGCTTTCAGTTTCTGCGAACATCAAAAATCAAGACAGGAGAAGCCAATTTCTAATGTCGGTTTTCTCATTAGGAAGTGAATAATATTTATGAAACTTGAATCAAGTAAAACTATCTTATACTTTCATCAAAAATAGCCTATTAAAATGTTACGGCAAACTTTTTTTTAAAGCTAAATATTAAAAAAATAACTGACAAAAAATTTTTTTCAAGCTTTTAATTAATGTTATCATTTGTGTATAGCACACATGTGCACGTACATACATATATCATGCAGGGCCAGGGATATAGGTCAGCGGCACAGCACCTGCTTGATAAATATAGCACTAATTTCACCATTTATTTCAGTACCCCACTGAACCTGGACCTTGTCTTTGCCTTTAACTACTTACCAGTCCAATTACTTAAATATACTACAATCAAAACTGTGTACTTTTTGTTAATTTTTGTAAGATTATAAACAAATGTCCAAATGACGCTTGGGGTAATCTGTTAAGTGGTTAAGAGGAATATCATAATGCAACTAGGAAATAGTCCAGAGGTCTTATTGGCATTTTACAAGTTAACTACCTTTTGGTCTCTGTTTCTTCATCTTTTGTTGTTATCGTTGCTTTTGGTGGCCTAGGACTCAAATCCAGAGCACCGAGCTAAACTATACTTTGTTTTATTTTATTTTTTTGTGGCACCGGGGATCGAACTCACAACCTTGCGCCTGCCAGGCAGGCACTTAAGCCGCTGAGCCAAAATCCCGGTCCTAGTTTTTTGAGACAGGGTCACACTATGTAGTTCAGGCCGGCCTTGCGCTCACATTGTAGACCAAGCCGGCCTCACAACGTTCCTCCTACCTCAGCCATCCCAGTGTTGCGATTAAAGATGTGTGCCACCACGCCCGGTTCTAAACTATACTTTGTATTAAACTATAACCTCAGCCCTCCTACTTCTTCATCTTTAAAACTGAGATAAAAGTGCTTGCTTCAGCAGCTCATATATTAAAACTGGGATAAAATATTTGTTCCTACCTATTTTTCAGGTATATAATGAAATAATGAATATAAAAGTGTTCAGCATTTTGTGTACAAATGTGATTTATTACTTTAAAAATAAAAGTAGTAATAGCGTTCAAGCATTTGTGAATAGAATTAAAATGAGTACCATTCTTAAATCACAGTATTTCATAGTGAGAAAGCTATAAATTTCCTAGATACCATTGTATAGTACCTAAGTTCTACATTTCTTATATAATTCTTAGATACACTCCTTTCCATACACACATCTGTTTTTAAGTCTCTCACCTTCTTCAAATTCTTAATTTTTTTGTCTACTTCAGGGTCACCAGAAGTTGACTGAGAGATAGTGTTTTGTGGCATACTCTGTGGGACAGGAGTGGGTGCCGCATCTGGAGTCTTGTCACTTCTTGCTTCCTGCAGGAAACATTTTTAAAAATTCAATTTAAAAAATAAAAATATTAAAGTATTTCAATCTACACAGTCTTTATATATAAATACAGAAACCAAGTGTATCATTTTATTTACATTTTATATGAAGAATTTGAATTAAAAGTCTCTTGAACTATGCTACATATTCCCCAACTAGATAGAAATCAAAGGATCTTATCAGATAAGGTAAGAGTCATTTGACTTTGCTTCATTTCTGCCATCATGTGCTGCCTGCCACAGGCCTAAATGATGGACTGGAACATCCAAAACTCAGACACAAGGAATCTTTTGCCTTTATAAGATGAGTATCCTGGGTACTTTGCTATAGTGATGAAACACTAACATAGACATCATCTATTACATAGGTAGGATTACTTAGAAACTCAAAAACAAACACCAAAGAACTACATTTACGAACACAGTTCTTTAAACTTTAATGTTTAAAGCTAATTTAATGTGTTTTTGTTGTTGAAAAGATTAGTACTAGTACCCCAAATACCTGCTTTGCTGCTTTCTTAGCTTCATGTTTCCTTTGATTTTTAAGGGCTGTTTTTGATACTGGCTTATCATGTCCTGGCTGTGATTTCATATTCTGGGGTGGTTCTTCCTCATGCTATGGAAAATGTAAAATAAACAATTTTGAAATGGAACCTATGTTTTTAAAAAATATGTACAATAACAAATTATATACTTTTGCCAGTATACAATAAACTTATTTTATCAAATGTATTTCAATATCACTGGCAAAGAACATTTGAAAATTCCTACAAGTAGTGGTATACTCCAACTGTCAGAATGAATTTAATGAAAGTCTTCCTACTAGTTGGTATACATCTTTGAGATACATATTAAAAAGAAAAGCTAGCAAAATTCCTTTTAGTTTTATTTAAAGAACAGTTTTTTCTTAGAGACACGTGATTCTTATGAAACCAGATATCAAAAACATTCTTTGGAGGTTTTTTGATCTGACTGCTGTCAACGGAAACGCAGTTCGTTTGTTTTCTTCACAAAAAGAATTACTTGTTAGATCTTTATTTGCAAAATCAGAGATTAGAAGATTAAGCAATGTTTAAACATAACATGGGAGTCAAGAAGTTACAGTCATTTGTTCAGTCAATAGGAAGGGCTGTTCTTTTGGTTTTTGGGAAGTGAAGAGTGGCAAAAGAGGTGTAAGAATACTTATTCTTAGGAAAAGTACATACCTCCCTGACTGTCTAATAATTAAAGGACTAACAGCCCCTTTTACTTAGAAGAGTCCTAGCTTATTGCTGTTGTGTGGTCCCTTTTCTAATAGCACTAGTAACAATGCTGCTCACTCTTGGAGCACATTTATTTCTAAACACCATCACAGAAACTCAGAGATTAATCAGTGTTCTGTTTTGAGTTCTGAAATGCTAACATTTTAAAAGTGTACCAGAATCTAATCAATATTCTGGTCACAATTTTAAAGCAAAGGTGAGGACCTAATGGCCCGAGGATAACAAATGTATTTTAAAAATTGGGAAATTGTACATAAGCATACAGATCCATTGTCTTGAAAATCAAACATCTTGACAAATTAAACCTAAAATTTCCTAGGGGAAGAATCAGTTATTACAGTACAGCTGATATGGCCTTTACAGAGGACATGAGCTCTCTTATTTACCATTCTATCCCACTTACTATTGCATTACATACTAACCTAGCCTAACGGGCACTTGAATTTGAGCTCCTGATACAAAGTCAGTATCATACTCAGTTATCTTTCCCAGACATTTAAAAATATAAGAAAAAGTTCTAAATAGCTCCACATAGTGAAAATTTTTTCCTACCAAAGTAGTAAAACTTTACTTACCAATTTGGAATTGGTAATTGGTTTATTTCTTAGAGCTGGGGGTCTATAAGCTGTTGCAACTTTAGGCTCTTCACTGGGTACTTCACTTGGAACTGCTTGGTAAGTTATTGTTTTTGCTGGAAATATTCCATCCAAGAATGGCTGCCAAGAAACCTGCCACAATTCTCCATTTGATGGGACATCATATTTGTGCAAGATAGAGCCAGTATAATGCCAAATCTTGTACCCATTATTCACACGTAACCTGGGAGCACATGTGGCTGTTAAGATATGCTCACCATCTGGACACCAAGCGAAATACGTAGAATCAGAAGCTACTGGTTTAGAAATAAGTTTGTAGTTTTTAACATCCCACACTTCCATTTGTCCCCTCAGATTTCCAAATCCAGCTAGTACTAATATATGTCCATGAGGGCTGTAGTAGGCTGCATTGCGAGGACCAGTTCCAAAGTCAAATACAGGATCACATTTCAAATTGAAAATTGTTGCTTTGGCAGGCATAAAACCATAGACAGCACAAAACTCAGTTGAACTAGAATTCCAAACTACATCATAAATGGGGCCATTTTTTGCTAGAAAAAGAATGTGAAACCCAAATTAGCAATAAAGAATTATATAATACTCATAAACACATCAAACAGTAAAGAAAATTCCTCCAAAAATGTCAAGGCATATTAAAATTAATATATTTCTATGTGATATACCATGGGAATTAACATATAAGTACGGTCATTTAATTATTTAAGAATCTCTATTAGGGCCGGGAGTTTGGCTCAGTGCTTTAAGCGCCTGCCCTGGCAGGTGCGAGGTTGTGAGTTCAATCCCTGGTGCCGCAAAAAAAAAAAAAAAAAAGAATCTCTATTGATACCTGGCATGGTGACACACACCTGTAATCCCAGCACTTAGACGGCTGAGGCAGAAAGATCACTGACAGACTCTGTCTCAAAAAAAATTTGGTTTTTCTTTTTTTACTGAACCTTAATTACTTTCAAACATTTTGGCAATGTGGGGTCCAAAGGCAATACAGATTTATGGTAACAGTTTATTACTATTAACAAATAAAAAACATTGAGATGAGATCTAGCTTTTTGTGCCAGGGTGGTCTTTAACTCCTGAGCTCAAGTGACCCTCCTGCCTCAGTCTCCCAAGTGATAAGAATAAACTACAGTCCCGTACTATCAAACCGGAGCAGTAATATATGCTCATGATAATAAAAATATAAGCTATATAAAAAGATGTACCACAAAGTAAGTCCTTCTATACAAAGACAACTTGTTTTATTTCTTGCATAACCTTTCAGAATGTTTTTGATGAAATAAAACACCTATCTGTCTCTCTCTCTTTTTTTTTTTTCTGTCTTTTTGAGATAGGGTCTTGCTATGCAGTTCAGGCTGGACTTGGGCTCACTTTGTAGCCCAGATTGGTCTCTAACTTGCAAACAATTCTCTTGCCTCAACCTTCCAAGTGCTGGGGTTACAGGAGTGCACCACCACACCCGGCAAACATCCATCTCTTACCCACACATACAAATGACAAAGTTCTGAACTTGTTATTTCCTTTAATAGTTTATTTTGTTGTTGTCGTCGTGATTTTGGTACCATGAATCAAACTCACGACCGCGCACTTGTCAGGCTGGTGCTTATGCCGCTGAGTTAAATTCCCGGCTTAAAACTTTATTTTGAAGATTTTTCTCTTTTTCTTCTTTTTTTGCTGGTACTGGTCATACACACAGTGAGGGCTTTCTGACTGAGCTACATCCCCAGCTCTCTTTATTTTTTATTTTGAGACAGGATTTCATTAAATCACTAAGTTGCCCAGGCTGGGCTCAAACTTGAGATCATTTTGCCTCCACGGAGATTTCTCAACATAAGCACATTACCTGCCTTATTCTTTTTCAGTTGCACTATATTCTATTACAAACCTTGCTTAATTTTCCCCACTTTGAGTACACATAAATACATCTACAGAAGTGAAACTGTAAGACCAAAAGGTGTTTAGATTTACTTGGTAACATACCATCAAAATGTCCCTCAAAGATGCTGTACCAACTTACATGCCTATAAATAGGTTCTGATAGCACATTTCCCTTTTACTCTCATAACTGTACAGTTTCTTACTTTTATCTTTGCCAACCTATTAAGTAAATAATTTATATTCTATTTTATTCTATGTCTTTGATTATAAGCCAATCATATTTAAATACAAGTGATTTTTTTTCCTGTGGATTATTGTCTATGTCTATTATTTTTTCCTCATTACTGACTGGCCTTTTACTTAAATTTACTTGATATATTAAGAAACCGCCTTTTCTCACACTCAACCCTTGTCTGTTTTTCTTTTCTTTTCTTTTTTTTTTTTGTGGCAACTGGGGATCAAACTCACAACCTTGCACCTGCCAGACAGGCGCTTAAGCCACTGAGCCAAACTCCCAGCCCTAGTTTTTTTGAGGCAGGGTTGCACTATGTAGTTCAGGTCGGCCTTGCGCTCAAGTTGTAGCCCAATCCGCCTTCAAACTCACAACGCTCCTCCTACCTCAGGCTCCCAAGTGCTGGGATTAAAGGCATGCATCACCACGCCCAGCTTCTTGTCTGTTTTTCAAAATGACACTTTTCCCAATGTTTTGTCTGCTTTCCTTTTCCAATATTTTGTCTGCTTCCACCAATGCCATTCATTTGGTTGTTGTTATTGTTTTGAGACAGAGAGGGTCTCGCTAAGTAGTTCAGGTTGGCCATAAACTCACTATGTATCCCAGACTAGCCTTGAACTCACAATGATTCTCCTGTCTTGGCCTCCCAAATGCTGGAATTACAGGCATACATGACCATGCCTGGCTGTGAAATCTGTGATTTTCATATATTAAATGTATTATTTTTCTCTCATGATTTCTGTCTTCTTAGAAAATCTTTTAATACTTTAGATTAGAAAAAAATTCTCATACCTTCTTCTAGTTCCTTTGAAGTTTTTAATGCTAGCTGTTCCCAAATCACAAATTAAATGATCAGTATTTTCTCCATTGGTTCAATGCTAATTTTGCTATACATGAATTTTTATGGGGGTATAGATCTATTTTGGGACTGCTCTAATTTACAGATTTATCAGTCTGTCCATAAGTTAGAGCCAAAGTTATCTTAGTTACAACTGCTTTACATTTTAATGTTAGTATGACAACACCAGAACTCCCCCTGCTCTGCTCCTCTTTTGCAAGTTTTCAGAATACTCTTTTTTTTTTTGCAGCACCGGGGATCAAACTCACAACCTCACACCTGCCAGACAGGCGCTTAAGCCACTGAGCCAAACTCCTGGCCCTAGTTTTTTTTTGAGGCAGGGTCGCACTATGTAGCTCGGGTCAGCCTTGTGCTCGTGTTGTAGCCCAAGTCGGCCTTGAACCCACAACGCTCCGCCTACCTCAGCCTCCTGAGTGTTGGGATTAAAGGCGCGCACCACCACTCCAGGCTTCAGAATACTCTTACATGTTTACTTTTCAACAATCATTATGGAGCTGGGGCTATAGCTCAGCAGGACAGTGCCTGCCTGGCAAGCATGAGGTCGTGAGTTTGATTCCCAGTACAAAAAAAAAAAAAAAAAGATTCAACAATCATTATAACCAGCTTATCCAGTTTAAAAAAAAATCAATTTAATTTTTAAATTAACTTGGACAGAAATAACATCCTTATAAAATTCCTCTTATTAAAAGGTCATGGTTTGTTTCTGAACAGCTTATGTTTCCTTTTCATAGCTGTTATATGTTTTTTATTCTTGCGGCATATAGAATTTTTCATTTTTTTTTAGAAGTGGCTATTTATAACTTCACCTATTCAGTTTTATCCTTTCAAAATTGTTTTACTTCTTTTGATCAGTTACATTTACCAGGTATTTTGGCCATCCTTGTTTCACTTCTGTTTTCAATGGGAAGCAATACAGTGTTTTTGTATGAAAGATTACCCTATTCACACATGTTCCATTCAAAATGAAAAAGTTGGGGAGCTGCTAATATTTAAAATTAATTCAGTTCATCAAAACAACAGATGAGCAGGAAGCAGTGGCATATACATGTGATACCATTCCTAGGAAGGTTCAGGCAGGACAGCAACTTAGAGGAAAGGGTGGGACACACAGTGAGACCTTGTTTCAAAAAACAAAACAGAGATGAAGTGGTAACATTCTCGGGTATTACAATTGTGACACTCATTAGACCTATTTCCTGAGTGATATTACCTCATTCAGGAAGTTCTACTACCACTAAAGTACTGGCACAACTCAAATTAATTAATTGGATTCTATCAAAATAGGATATGTTGCTGGGGATGCAGCTCAGGGCCTAAGTGCCTGACTGGCAAGCACAAGGTCCTGAGTTCGATCTCTGGTTCCAAAAACAAACAAAAAAATAGGGTATGTTTGAGAATGATTGTAAGTTTCTTAAGAGGAATTCTACCTTATGGCTTATTAAAGTATTTGAATTCTATCATTTGATGAAGAATTCAGATTATACCATTTTTATGGCATATTACTTGTTACAATCACTTTTATCAAAAGAAGACTATGGAAATACTCACGTAATTGTACCACAGCACTTTCTCCATTTGTTGCAATATAGTGCAGTGTTTGTTCTCCATAGTAGGAAGCTCCTGTCTTGTCAACTTCTGTACTAGCTATTACCAACACGGCAGTTGCTATAACAGCAAAACTTTAATTAGATTTAAAACACAAATTAAATGATAAACATCAGTATCAATTTTTTAATACATCTATGAACGTAAGTCTAAACTAATACTTGCTAAACAAAATGAGAAATAAAAATGCATTTGCCATACCTTTTTTATTCCATAGCATTGTAACCTTATCAGCTTTAAAGAAACTCTTATTGGCTAAAGCTGCGTGAGGTCCAGCAAAGTTGGGGTACTGGTATAATCTAACAAATGAAGGTGCACCTTTACTTCCTGGAACATAGACAGCCACCTAGGATATACAGACATAAATTATCACCTAATTTTTTAAAACAAGTAAACTAGGATGGATGTGTCTTTACACCTTCCAAAAAACCAAAATAAAGCACTCTCCCTGCAACACAAAAATCTAAGAAAATATTAAGCATGTAATAGTTCACATAAACTAACAAAAACAACACTTACCTTGTATGGTTGGGGTCCAGGTGATAAAACAAAATCATTAATTTTTTGCAAATGCAATTTATTTGCAATTGTATCTAAAAAAAAAAGTAAATGGTGTTAGATTGAAGAGAGAAGCTAACAGGAACACATAAAGCTCTGAGTATATTATAAGAAGTTTCTATAACTACTACTAAAATACTTATCATAGTCTCATGTAGATGAGGCAGAGCAATACAGTAGCAAAAGCATGGATTGGGAATGAGATGAACCCAGGTCTTAATTACTACTCACTCATTTACTAGCTGCATGAGCTTGGGAAAGTAATAGGATTATATCACCTAATTCCTAGTGACTGATTTTAAGACTACAATGCCAGGCACATGGAACACATTCTATGACTGTTAGTTGTCTTCAGTCTCTAAAATAAATAGTGTTAGAGCCCAACAGACAGAAAGTCTGACCATGGGCTACTACTGTAGAAAATGAATATGGAAATTCTGTAGTCAGTGTGAAACAGAAGAAACATGAAAATGATCCAAGTAATAATAATGATGGCTGGTATTTATTGATGCTTACTCTATCACATGGTCAGAATTCATATGAATAATAATACTGCAACTCTAGTTAAATGGGCATAAAGAGGTATTAATATTACTCTTCCTTTGTTCCACATCAGAGGTCAATAGTTATTTAAAAGTAGCACATTAAACGGTGAAACTGGTGCCTGTCATTTCTCTCAAAAACTAACAAAGACATGAGAAAAGAAAGCAAGCTAATTCAAAAACAGTGAGGTAGAAATCTCAAAAACACAAAAACGAAGTGCGATCTATAGCAATTAGATACTGCTCAGCCTATAAAGCTATCTTTGGTACATGTGAACAGAGTTACCAATTTCTATTCTACTATAATACGCTCATGAGTGAACCATCACTAATGGGATACTCTAAAGACAAAAATAAATGCAATTTTTTCTTTTAAATTATTTTCAGCAGGCACATTATTGCTGTTACTGTTGGTGTGGTATTCTAAGAATTCTATGTGTAAGAATTAACGTAGAACAAAGCAAATGAATATGAGGGTAAATGTAATATTCCCAAGCCCAGAGAAGGATTCTTGGCATCAACAAAAGGTAATACAGGTAATGGTAAGTAAAAATACGCAGATCTTAATTTAAATGGAATTATAGAATTCCTTCACAATTATCATAGCTTTAAGAATGCAAAGGAAAATAAAAGGCCTAGAAACAATGATCAGTGCCTTAGCAATGAGAACCTTTAAACCTAAGATTGTGGTCTCTAAATACCACTTT
The DNA here is from genome assembly GCA_004363535.1 of Dasyprocta punctata. Taxonomy (NCBI): domain Eukaryota; kingdom Metazoa; phylum Chordata; class Mammalia; order Rodentia; family Dasyproctidae; genus Dasyprocta; species Dasyprocta punctata. The sequence continues at coordinate 4,754 of RJWM01034593.1, read as the reverse complement.
CCATTAAAAAAAAACAGGGTTTCTTGGAGAACTGACTGGTTGTAGATGTATACCAGAAATTACACAAGACAGCAGAATAGCTTACATAGCAGAGAAGTCGTTTAAGATTAAATGAACAAGGATGAGACAATCTGAACATCGATAAGTGTAATAACTACAATCGATGAAATCATATATATTTTAAATCCATAGTTCATTAAGAGTGGAAACTAAATATTTACAATTAAGGCTGTTAAAGAGAGAACATATTATAATTGCTAAAGGGAAACAATAATTATCATGCCTTTTCTCATGGTTTCAAATAGTAACCATGTAGTAAAAGAGCCAATTTTTCTTAGTAATAGTACAGCTAATGCACAAAAAGGAATGGGCTGGGCATGGTGATGCAGGCCTATAATCCTAGTATTCAGGAGGCTGAGGTGGGAGGATCACCATGAGTTGGAGGCCAGCCTAGCCTACACATGAGTTTAAGGCCAGCCTGAACTGCGTAGTAAAACCCTGTCTCAAACAACAACAAAAACAACAATAAACAACAAAAAAAAGAGATCATTAATTGGCCACCACTGATGAAATAAATAATGCATTTGGGCACTGAATATTAGTGCCAGCACCTTATAATATGAAAGATAACCAAACATTACATGCTTGTTGATAAAAGACCACCACCTTATGATGCTGTCATGGCTCACCTATCAAAAAAAGAACATGAAGTTGACCAACTCTAAATCCAACTAGGGTAAAGATTAATTATTTTAAATTATACCATGGGATACCAGGATGAATACCTGTGTCAAAAAGAAAAAAAATTCAAACTATGGGATAATATACAAGATAAATAGCTTTTCTTCTTAAATAATAAATTATAAGAGGGAAAAAAAGATTGGGTAGGAACCTGTACATTAAGAGTAACAAGATATATCAATCGCAAAGTATGGCAACTTATTTGGATTCTGAGCTTTAAATAAACTGTAAGGTTTTCCATTATTAGAAATTTGAACACTGAGATATTTAATGATTTGTGACAATCATAATATGGCTTGATTTTAAAATTAAGGGGATTAATCTTCAGAGATATGTACTGAAATGTTTATTGGTAAAATTATATGATGTCTGGAATTTGCTTTAGCTTAGTGAAAAGTAATAGCACAATAAATGTACAGGTAAGAGAGGACTGGCCATGGAGTGATGCTTATTGGGACTAGGTGTCCATTTTTGTGTATGAAATTATACACAATAAAACATTTGAGAAGTCTGCATCACAGAACTGCAATAGCAAGTAAGGTCAGAAAGAATATTCTCATACCTTCATTTAACAATAATTATCACCAGCTGTGGTGGGCCACATCTGTAATCCCAGCACTTGAGAGGCTAAGGCAGGACAAGGTGGAGGATAGCCTGAGCTACATAGTGAGTTCAACACCAGACTGAACTACATGGCAAGACCCTGTTTCAAAAAACCCCCAGAAAGCTGAGTGTGGTGGCACATGCCTGCAATCCTGCTGAGGCAGGAGGATCACCACATGTTTGAGGCCATCCTGGGCTACATAGTGAGTTTAAGGCCACCTAAACTACACAGTGAGACTGTCTCAAAAATCTAACAAAACAAAACAGAAAAGCAAAAACTCCCAAAAAACAACAAAAGAAATACCCAATAATCATCAAATAATAGAAAGATTTGTAAAAATTAAAATCTTTGTGTTATAGTATTTGACATTCAGATATACAAAGAATTATGCAAGTGAAAACAACAGCAATTATTGATTAGCAAACTAACAGGAATTTGGAGAACTCTAAAATGCTGTACAAAGTAATGAAAACTGTATATGCTTAAAGTATACAATAAAATTATTTATTAAATCCTTCCATACTAAAATTGTTGTTTTCAAAGAAGTGAACTTCATTGTTAACATTTCGGGCACAAATAATTTCATCTTCAGACCAGGATGGACACCTGTGTCAAAAAGAAAAAAAAAAAAAAGGAATTTAGTCAAACTTTAATATCATGTTATAATGTTGAAGTTTGTGGTACTGCTTATTATAAATTGTGGCATATGCCTGTAGTTCCAGCACTTTAGGAGGCTGAGGCAAGAGGATTGCAAATTAAAATCCTACCTGGGGAACTTACTGAGATCCCTTCTCAAAATAAAAACTGGCTGGTGATATATAGCTCAGGGGTAAAGCACTGCTGTGTTTCATTTTCAGTAGCAAGGGGGGAAAAAGACTAACCAAAGGAAGACCACATTTTTACTCTTTATATTCCTACATATGAAATCCTTAAAGCTCTAGATTTTGGTTTATTTTCAAAATCAATACCAAAGAAACACATATTATACCACAATAATATTTAAAATATTTTGAAAATAATGAGTACTTTAAAGCTTTTATTTACCAATTTTGTGTTTTTTTCTGTATAAAAGATTTCAAACATGTCCCGCTTTTCACATCATAAAGTTGTAGGTTGGGTATCCCAGCTGTGCCATCTTTAGAAGCTGCAATGAAACAATTTTTTTTTTTTTGCAGTAATCGTCTCCTAACATATTTTATAAAAAGATTTCACACTTAGAAAAATTTTGAACATGATTATGAAAATCAAAAAAAGGACTTGTTTTAAGTTAACTTCCCTCTCTAGCCTTAATTATGGACTTAATCATTCATCCCTAAAGCCATAATAATGTATATCATATGTTTGAGCAAAAGCCCAATGTCTCTGAAATGAATTAATTACTACAGGTTTTAAGAATACTTAAGAGGTTTTTTTATCTATTAAGCTTGACATGGGTTACTATCTTTTTTTTTTTGGTACCAGAGATCGAACTCATGACCTCATGCATGCCAGGCAGGCACTCTGCCGCTTAAGCTATATCCCTGGCCCAACATGGGTTACAATCAAATGGATTAAATCATGAAAGCATGAAGCTATGGTATAAGTCATTAAAAAGGAAGTTTTATAAAACCATTCATGATTCATTAGAGTCCCTGTCTCTTTTTTTTTTTTTTTTTTTTTGAGTACCAGGAATTGAACTCGACCTAGTGCTTGCCTGGCAGGCGCTGTGCCACTGAGTTACATCCCCAGCCCAGAGTCCTTGTCTCTTAAAAGAACAAAACCTAGCCGGGCGTGGTGGCGCCGCCTTTAATCCCAGCACTCGGGAGGCTGAGGTAGGCGGAGCGTTGTGAGTTTGAGGCCGGCTTGGGCTACAACGCGGCGCAAGGCCGACCTGAGCTACATAGTGCGACCCGGCCTCAAAAAACCAGGGCCGGGAGTTTGGCTCAGTGGCTTAAGCGCCTGCCCTGGCAGGCGCAAGGCTGTGAGTTCAATCCCGGGTGCCGCCAAAAAAAAAAAAAAAAAAAAAAAAAAAAAAAAAAGAACAAAACCTGGGAACAAACCAACACATTGAACTATATAAACATTTTCTTTGTTTTTATTTTGTTAATACTGATATTAGAAAATGTTTGCTAAAATAAACCCCATACTTGTTTCTATTTTACTCATGTATAGAGCACATCTATAAAAATATTCATATATTATCACAAGAAATCTTTAACCGTGTTGGAAAATGGCAGTTTTCTACTCGATATAACATCACACACATCTCTTACATGTTATTTCTACTATTCTTCCTTTTCCTGACAATGGTTTAAAATATTGACTTTGAAAGTTAAGAGATCTTCCTACTTTCTAACTTTGAGTTACTTTCTAAATTTTCTCTTAAGCTTTTTCTTTTCTTCTACCTCAAAACAGAACTTTTCACTAACTTACTATTTACTACTTCCTACTTTCTAACTTTGAGCTACTTTCTAAATTTTCTCTTAAACTTTTTCTTTTCTCCTACCTCAGAACAGATCTTTTCACTAACTTACTATTTACTATATTCCCTTTTATTTTTATTTATTTTGGTACTGGGGATGGAACTCACAACCTTGCACTTGCTAGGCAGGCACTGTGCTGCTAAGCTAAATCTCGGGTCCCTATAGTCCCTTTTATCTGTGGTTTCACTTTCTGAGGATTCAGTTTTCTGGCAGTCAACCATAGCCCAAAAGTATTAAACAGAAAACAGCAGAAATAAACAATTCCTGAGTTTTAAATTGTATACCATCACATGTAGCATAATGAATTCTGCGCCATCCCCAAAACACTCTCTCCCTCCCAGCATATGAATCATCCCTTGGTCTGCAATATATCCATCTGCTACCTGCCCATTAGTCACTTAGTAGCCATCTTGATTACACAGTGTTCGTGCTCAAGTAATTCTTATTTTACTTAATAAGGGCATTAAACCATAAAAGTAGCAATGATGGCAATTTGGATATGCCCAAGAAAAGCTGTATAATGGTTCCTGTAAGTGAAAACAGAAATTCTCAAGTGCTTAAAGGGAAAAAAATTATGCCAAGACTGCTAAGATCTACAGCAATAAACCTATCCATAAAACTTTGAAGAAAGCAAAGGAAATTCATGCTAATTTTGCTGTCACATCTCGAACAGTAAAAATTACAGCCACAATGCACAGTCTTAGTTAAGACAGAAGAGGTAATAAATTAAAGGATTTGGCAGTTTCAGGCATTCACTAAGAACGTATTTCCTCTGGATAACAGAGGACTACTATACCTTAAAATTAATTTCAGTACACTGTATTTGGAAAACACAATATTAATTGATTATAAATAGTCACAAATACCATTTACTACTAAAGGAAGAATTGCTGTCTTATAAGGTTATAAACTCTTCTGGTTTTTCCCACTAAATTTAATTGGTTCTG
>RJWM01034592.1:0-19628 GCA_004363535.1 Dasyprocta punctata | reverse complement strand
GCCTGGTGACACCCTGACTATGTGGGAGGCGCCCTCTGCATCCAGGGAAGGTGCCCTGGGTGACAAAATGGGCCGACTGTGTGCTGAGTGTCCTTCAGGACCTGCCAGGGTCTACCCATGAGTCGCACGTGCGATCCCCTCCCGAAAGGCTGCCGAGGCCGGGAGAGCCGGGTGGGCAGGCTGGGTGCTGGGCTCCCTGGGGTCCCTGGACCCACATGGCCCTGAGATGAAGCCACACGGAGAGGAGCTGCTGACGCCCGGCTGCAGGGACATGCGTGCATGAAGACAGCGGGTGTCCTGTTCACTCGGGGGCCTGGGCAGCCGGGGGCCTGGGGCAGTGCTGCAGGTGGCACCCCGGCCCCACACGGGCCTTTCTCACTGTCAGGGCACGAAGCCGTTTTCAGACACCCTGAGCTTCCCAGACGGCTGTTGGCAGGTGCAGGGCGCAGCAAGACGGACAGCATTTAAATTCGAGACGGTTTCTTCCCCAGGGTGGCGGTGTCACTGTGGGCTCTCCTCCGCCCGCCCGCCTGCCATCTTCCCAATCAGAAGGCCACTTTCAAGTGTCCAGTGTCCCTGCCGTTCACACAGAGGGAAACGTTTCCGCCTGGTCCGCCACACAGACGGCAGACGCGGACAGGAGGGCCTGTGCGTCCAGACAGGCAGCGCCCAGCTTGCTGCCCCAGGCCAGGTGCTGACCGTCCCCAAACGCGGTGCCCAGCGAGCCGTTATGCGAGCTGTGTGCCCAGAGCATGAGACGGCAGTGACGCCAAGTCCCAGCAGCCGGGCCCCCACCGGCGTCCTCATGGCCGTGGACAGAGGCCTCTCCGCCGCCCTCACTCCTGGCCCGAGAGCTCCTACAGCCACCTGCGGCCTCTGGGTCCCCACGACCAGCCGCAGCACCCCAGTGAGGCGGCTCCTGCTCCCTGCCTCTCAGCCTTCCCCATGCTGTGGGGCTGCAGGGACTGGGCTGTAACAGGGCAGCAAACTGGGGGTTTGAACAATGCACGCTTTTATCTCCCGAGACGCAGCCTGGGAGTCTGAGAGGGGTCCTGAGCAGAGGCCGCGCCTTCTGAGGTTTGGTGTCACTTGGGGGGGCCCTTGTGCCCCTTGCCTTATGCAAACATCCCCCACATCTTCCTCCGTCTCCACGCGACACTTCGTACACACCCTTGCCCAAAGTCCCTTTTTCTAAAGACAGCAGGCCTGCCCCTGCCCTTCCAGAGCGAGCTCACTGCCTCCACCTGAAGAAGGGGGGAGGGAGACTAGGGCGCCTTCCTGTGCACCTGTGACACCCACCTTCTGCCTGAAGGTCCTTTCAGGGGCGTCCAGGCCCCGGACGCCTGCTCACCCCGTGTCACCCCGCCTCTGTGGAGGAGAAACCGAGGCCCCCGTGTTGGGCTGTGAATCAGCTTCCCAGGGTGGTCACACTAGACACCACACCCGGTGGCTCAGAACAGCAGCTCTGGGGGCTGAGTCTCATCTCCTAGCGGGGCGGTGAGGTCCCTTCTGCGGCTGGGAGGGACGAAGGACACCACACGCCTCTCCCACCTGCAGGGCTCCTGGTCATGCCCGTGCTGGACGTTCTGTGACTAGGGATGGGTCACTACTTCTCCTCCACCCGCTCCTGTCCTCCTGCTGCATGGTGCTGTGTCCACACTCTTCGTTTTAAGGACACCTGTCACTGATCAGGGCCCCTCCAATCCCGGATGACCTCAGCTCACCTTGGTTATATCTACCAAGGCCCCATTTCCTTAGAAAGGCAAATTCACAGGTACTCAGGGTCAGGATGCCAACGTTTTCTTTAGAGAAGCACAGTTCTAACCATCCCAAAGAGTCCCAAAGGGGTCCTTGGGAAGGGAGAAGCCTGTCTCACTATTAACATTTTCATTGTAAGTGATCTAAAAATAATAGGAGCCCTGATCCAATCTCTTTTCTTCTCTATACCCTATGACAGAGCCAACCTTATCAGGAGTCAGCAAGCAACAAACCTTGCTTTGTATGAATGACTGGAGTTGGAGATGGGTGGGTGGATGGATGGATGGATGGATGGGTAGACTGGTGGGTGGTTGGGTAGATTGCATGGATGGGTGTGTGGGTGGATGAATGGATGGCTGGGTAGATGGGTAGATGGATGGATGGATGGATCAATGAATGGATGGACGGGCAGATGGGTGGGTGGGTGGATGGATGGATGGGTGGGTAGATGGGTAGATGGATGGATGGATGGATCAATGGATGGATGGACGGGCAGATGGGTGGGTGGGTGGATGGATGGATGGATGGGTAGATGGGTAGATGGATGGATGGTGTTGTAGTCAGGGGTTATATGGAGAACAACTACATACAGGACACAGGGTTTGTAATACTGTTTTATAACAGTCACCCAAAGTCAAACAAAAGAAAGTGCAGGAAAATCTGTCCACAACACTAAGACCCAGGATATTTAGCCGAGGGCCTGGATCCCACAGCAATATCATGCAAGAGTCCCACTAGAGACCCAAAACACATGACAGTGCCTCCCACAGTACCAACTGGGAACCTAAGAGCCCACGATAAGGACTCACGCCGGTCTATTTACAGTCCTGTGCTGGGAAGGCCACAGGTCTGCGGTGGGACTAGAAAGTCTTATGCCAGCGGGGTGAAGGAGCTGTGCAGTGGGTTGAGGGTTCTACTTGGGAGCCGAGAAGTCACGCTCAAAAGAAGAAGCAGGGCTGCCCTGAAGAGCACCACAGCCATCCCCAACGGCGACGAGGTCCCGCACTCCTCCGACGATGGAGAACAGTCGAGCACAGGTCAGGAAGCCCAGCGTGACAAGCTTCTCCAGCACACAGCCTCCCCTCCGGAGCCAGGAAGCGATGCACCATGTGAGGAGCAGAGCTCCCGCAACGTGAACACAGCCACTCTCACCGACGAGGTCCCGAGCTCCTCCGACGATAATGGCCGAATCCACATTGGAGAAGCCAGCGTGACAAGCACCTCCAGGAGAACCAGCGGCTCCAACAGTAACTCTTGGAAGAACCCACAACGCCTCCTTCTTCTTCTCCACGTCCCTATTTATGCTGGCAACTTTCTTCAGGTGGAGCACCTTTACTCAACACCAGCTGAAGCTGGTGCTAAGTTGACCACCAGTTTGCAATCCATAACACTGGCCTCCTGGACCATGTGAGACCAGGCATCCCCCCACCCGCACACTCACTCACTCCCTAAGGAGTGGCTTGGTGGGAGGAGCATGGATGGATGGGCAGCTGGGTGGATGGATGGAAACTAAACTAACCATCTAGTGGGAGCCAGGAAACTGGTCTGTTACCAGAGCGTTGATCTAAAACTTTCTCGCACTCTGCATTAAGAACTTGATGCTGGACTCTTTCGTTGATCCCTTTAGGGAGACAAAAGTAATCCAGATACACTTCTTTCCCTCAGAAGACACGCAAAGGGTCTCATCTCTTCCATTAACCTTGCTGCCTTTCTCATGGGGCCCAGCCCTCTGTGGGTGAGGGCGGTGTGACCGGACCGTCCCCTCCTTCCCAGATGAAGTCACTGTATGGAACCTTCCCCTACTCAAAGTCCTGCCTGCCGCCTCCCACCCAGCCAGTGTCTCCTGCAAATGCAGTTTCCCTGGATGCTTCCTACCCCCGGGAGAGGGAGGGAGTCCTTCTTCCTCCACAGACCTGGGGGTCTGGGGCCACCTTGGGCACTGGAGCTGGGGTGGAGACGGCTGCCCTCGGTACTTTTCCTAGCCCATCCTGCCGTGCTGGTGGGGTCCCCAGCCAGTTCTGGGCTATCACCATGGCCGAGGGTGACAGGTGTCACTTCTGGTGAAGACAGCTGAGCACCCACATGAGTTCCCCACACACGTGCTGACATATGGGGTCACAGCGCCGTCCCTGGGAGGAAGGCGCCCCTGGGCAGCACCCTGTCAGTCTCTCCCTGATGACCAGACACAGCCCTTCGTCCGTCTGCCACTCTCTGTGTGCTCGCGGGTGCTGGGCTCAGCCTGATTTCTACGATAATCACAGGTGCCACTTGCTCTTTGGGGGTTGATTCCCAGGAGCAGAGCCATCTGGGGGTGCAGGTGGGGCCAGATTCACGGCAAACTAGGTCATGTTTCCCCATTAGGTCTGCATGCCCGGAGCGCCAGCGCGGGCCTGGCTGGATGAGTGAAACAAATGAATCATCCTGAGCATGAGCAGGTCCCCGAGGCCTAATTGTGATTCTGATTACCTGCAACGAGGCCCTGTCTTGCCTGTCTCCGGGCCAGAGCGAGCTCATTAGTCAGCCGCAGAGGCCCGCTGTGTCTGCGGAGAGGCTGCCCACGTGCCTGGCGCCCCCGAAGGCATCTCGGAGGGGCTGGGCCGTCCTCCCAGGCTGGTCCCCGCCTGCCACATGCAGAGGGTCTCGGCCCGGGCAGGCTCAGAAGAGGGCTCACGGCGAGCCCCAGCAGGCACTGTCACGTCCCTGCTGACCTCACAGTGGCTCCGTCCAGTGCGGCCCCCGCGGCCTCCATCTCCGCTGCTCTCCAAGCCGCCCTGTCCTCTTCCGAGGGTCCCAAGGTTTGCTTTCCTGCCTTCCGCTCCTGACCCCAGCTAAGCCCCGAGGTCAGGTCTGTCTGGACCATCGAACAAGCCTTGTCACGCTGCAGACCCGGCTGTCTTTTCGAGCACTCAGGGGCCTCCCAGGGTCGCGCAGAAAACTCTTCCTGGCCGGGGATTTAGCTCAGTGGCACAAGTGCCTGCCTGGCAAGTCCAAGGTTGCAAGATTGATCCCCAGTACCAGGAAAAAAAGAAAAGAAATCTCTTCCTGGCAGGGACGTGGAATGAATTCCTGAGGCCAGTGAGGTCGCCTTCCTGAACTGGGCCGGGGACCTCAGAGATCCCCCCACAAGGACGTCTCTGCCGGGCTTTGAGCCCAGCCCTGCCTCTCCCGCCCTCACCTGCACCTCCAGCCCGGCTGCGGGGACCCTGGGGCTGCTCAGATCCTGGCCTCAGGCCAGGCACCAACTCCAAGCTCTCGACTTCCCCCAGGGGACCTCGGCCTTCCGGCCTCAGAGGGGGAAGCGAGGAAGAGAGAGCAAAGCCAGCGGAGGCAGAGAGTTTGTCCCTCCCACAGGTAGGCAGAGGAGGACCCAGAAGAGGACCTCAGCTCCTCCCGTCCCAATCGTCGCGGACCCTGGAAACCTACCAAGTCATCTGAACTAAGCCAGGGAGCCCTAAATCCTTACCCTTTCCATTGCCCCCGTGGGAATCGCCACACAGCCCCGGGTCGCCTTCCCAGGCCCCCTGTCCTGCTCGTCCCCCTCACGCCCGGCACCCCCGCTCCTCAGACCCCACGTGGGGCAGACCTTGCTGCTCTGAGCTGTCCCCACCTCCCTTGGGGAGTCTGCCTGGCCGAGACTGTCACCTACAATTTACCACAGGACAGAGTCCCTGCGCCTGCAGGGTCCCTGGGGCGCTGAGCAGACGCCCATAAGTGAGAAGCTGCCCAACTCATGGTTTTCTCCATGGATAAATAAACAAAATCTAAATTCATACCTGTTTTTAAAAGCCTCAGGGATATGCAAAGCTCACTGTTATTCCTTCAGGTGTTTGAAAATAAATGTGGTTTAAAAATAACAAGGGTGAAGTCCTCCGGGCCCCAGAGAATCTGCTCAGATGGGGTTTCTGGGAGCGGGGAAACAGCTTTCTCCTCCGCAGAGGCAGAGGTGGAGGCCGAACCCATCAGGGAGGGTCTGACGGGGCAGGACGGATCCCCTGGACAAGGCCTTCTGGAAGAATGGTGTCTTGAAGCCCTCCAGAGATCAGCTGCCTGGCGCACTCCCCACGTGCCTGTTCTCTGTCCCTGACCGTGATCTGAGCCATTATTACCGCCCTCAGTTCCTGGGGTCAGCCATGTCGGGCGACTTAGCTGGGCGGCCTGATGGATGGTGGGTGGGGCTGCCGGCATCTCACGGTTTGACTGGGGTGGAAGCCGAGCTCCCTCCCACTCTTGGAAAGTCAGTGTTCAAGGACAGGGAGGCCTCTTCGGGGGCTGCTGGAGTCCTCCCAACATGGCCGCCGGCCTCCTCAGCGCCAGTGACACAGAATGCAGAGAGGAAGCCACAGCATCTTTTATGACCTAAGTCTAGAAATCACACTGCAGGATTTCCAGTGTATTCCACCGTCTGCGGTGACTCGTCCCTTTCAGTGTGGCAGGGAGCCTCATGAGGCCCTGGGTGTGAGGTGGGGGATGGCCTGGCGCCATCTTGGTGGCGACCCCACCACATTCCCAGCAGGCTCTCTCCCAGCGGCCACAGAAATGGCTTTCACCAGACGGTAGGCTGGTACCAAACAGCTCAGCAGGTGGCTCGGAGTCCCCAAAGAATCCAGAACTTGAGTTCCGTTGACTAGTGAATGGCGTTAGTCTGCTCCCTGTATTGGCAGGAGACAAAGACATCTTTGCTGTCCAGCCTTTGCCTGTGTGCCCACTTCCACAGCCCTGATTGGAATGGCACCCTTCAAATCACAGGGTCGGGATTGCAGGAGGGGTGCTGGGCCCAGGAAGGTGCGGACTCTCCTGCTTCCGTAAGAAAGGGGGGCAGAACAGGCGAACACAGACCCGGTCACCCCACAGCCACGGCCTCTCCACCGGAGGAAAGACGGCCCTGAGAGTGGGGAGAGCTGGGGGGAGCTGTCCACCGCGTGGTGAACTGCCCTGGAGCCGGACGCCAGGCCCTGAGGGAGAGGGCAGGACAGCTGCCTGGCATGGTGGCTCGGCCTGTAAGGCCAGCGTGGTGGGAGGCTGAGGACGGCAGGTTTGAGCCCGGATGGGCAACTCGTGAAGACCCTGTCACAAAATAAAAATAAAAATAAGATGAGGACGCAGTTCAGTGTGAAGGCCCTGGGTTCAAGCCTCAGTAGGACCAAAATAGAAAAGAAGAGAAGGAAGAAGAAGCAGGAAGAGGAGGAGGAAAAGAAGGAGGGAAGGGGAAAGAGGAGGAGGAGGAGAAGGAGGAGGGGAAAGAGGCCAGTTGCCCAGGGCCGGCACTGCTCCAGGTGCCCACCCAGGGGCAGCACAGTTCCATCCAGGGGCTTCGGCATGGGCTGAGCGAACGTGGGGCCCCGACGCCACCTCCTGAGGGCCGCCTGGGTGTCACCGCACCCTGGGATCCTCTGTGTCTTCCCAACTTTTGAGATGTCTCGAAGTATTTGAGGGCTTTGAAGACAACTCCCTACCTATCCGCTGCCCCTCGGATGACAGAGACGAAAGCACTGAGCACCCCTGAAGCTTTGCTGTCTGCTGGTCCTGGACGGATGGGCGAGTGGCCCGAGCCACGCGTGCCAGTGCGTGGGCCTTGGCAGGGAGCACGGTCCTTCCGAGCCACTGCGGGTCACAGCATGTGCCTGCCTCAGTGGCCTCAGGGACACCCCAGGTCACCAGAGCTTCTGGTCTGGTCCACAGGCTCCGAATTTTGAAGGACTTTTCTCAGAGTCACAGAAATAGCAAGCGGCAGGGCCTCGACCATTGGCTAAGGCCACGCCAGATCCGACACCCTTTCCTGCAGCACCCCGACTCCTCGGGGACCACCACACCCTGCTTCTGACCAGACAGACGCGCTCACGGGCACTGACTCTCAGACTAGTGACCCAGTGACCGAAGAAGCACACGAAGCCGTCACTCACCGGGAGCGGCAGGCCGAATGGTCCTTTAGTGTCCCTTCTGGGTCTCCACCTCCACTCCCCACCCTGATAGGTCCCCACGGCATCTGGTGACTTCCACCTCACTCATGGTGACGCGACTCGGTCTCCCACTCACAGTCGAACGTCTCCCCGGGTTCAGCTGGTCCCTGTGGGCCGCTGGTCAGGAAAGCGCGGTCTGCTCCCCCGCTGTGACATCCAGGCCTCCTTCAGTCGGGGATCTCGATGGCTGATGTTTGGAAAAGGCTCCGTCTCAGACAGGGTGTGAGCAGTGCCGAGTCCTGGGCTGCCTCTCTGAACCCTGCCCTGGTGGTGTCCTGGTCCACACCCGCACAGCTGTGCCCCAGGGGCCTGGGGGGCGGGCGGTTCTCTGTGGCCGCGGCTGCCCTCTGATGAGAGGGTGGCCAGCAGTGGCCAGGCCCCTACCCCAGCTACCAGCATGGCCCCCTCTTCGTGGTGACAAAATGGGGTCACACAGCACCCTCCTCCCAGACCACAGGGCGGGGGGCAGGAAGGGGCAGCGGAGTGGCCGAGGGCCTGGCCCCAGGGGTGGGCCCCGAACTCTGGCCCCTCAGAGCTGCGGGGACTCGTTCCTGGCTGCCCCTCCGGGTGCCTTCAGCAAGATGAGCGAGGCAGAGCGGGTTTGGGGGCATGGAGCTAACTCTACCATGGGCCCGGTGCACCACTCGGAAAGTTTCTGTAGGTCTCCCAGGGCTGTGTAAAGAGGGCCACAGTGCAGGTCACCCCAGCAGGACACGTGTGAGACACACCCACGTGCATGGTACACTTGCATAAGACAGACACGTCCGGACCCCAGGGGTTGCCGCGAGGTGCAGGTCACACTGGACCCCACGAATATCGGAGGTTTTCTCCTTGGCGCCCACACCTCAGACGTCATCTAACTTACCGGCCAGGGCTGGGATCTGGAGTGGGCAGAGCTCTGCGGGACAGGAGCCGGCGGTCACCATGGCCCCCGTGTCACTGCAGGAGCAGCTAAGGCTGGACACAGCGTGGCATGGAGGCTGCACAGCCCGAAGGCCCAGTTCCTGCTGCTGGGCCACTTCCCACCTCAGGGCCTTGTAACCCTCCGCGACACCGGAATAACACCGTACGTGCTGCCTGGGGTGGGGTGGCGGGGGCGGAGACCATGTGGCCACATCGCTCAGACCTGGGTGTGGCCACACTGCCCAGACCGGGCTGCTTCCTCAGAGGCCAAGGGACCTGTTGCCCTGGCAACTATGTAGATGCCTCTGCAGATCTTGATTGATCGGACGGGGAGCTTACCTGAAACCCAGGCCGCCAGCCCCACCCAGATCTTCAGCATGGACACATCCAGGCCGGAGCCAGAAGTTTGGTTCTGTAACAGAGCTGGGAAGTGGCTGTGACTCCAGGGTGTTCTGCTCCAACTCGTGCTGGGTCTCTGTCCTCCTGTCCCTGGGCAGTGCCCCAGCTGGTCCCTCCCCGAGCCTCTGCTCTGTGTTAGGACTCTGTGTCGCCTTCTGTTTGGGTCCAGATCAAGGTCACAGCTAGAGGGTCTCCTTCTCCGCCAGACTCCATGGTCCGAACCATCAGCTGCGATCCAGTGCGTGGCAGCCCCTCGCCACCTGCATGGGGAAGGACAACTTGGGAGCTGCACTTGGCGCAGGCCACGGGGACCTGTGATGGACGAGTGCCACAGCGGTGTGGGCCCCCACAGACCTGCCGGGGACAGTGTCGGCCGGGCTGAGCCCCCGGAACCTGGCCTAGGCATCTGGCCCTGCAGGGAGCCCTGTGTGGTGGCCACGATCCCCCCACAAGCAGCCCCCAGGAAAGGACAGCGACCTGGCTTCAAAGAGCAGTGGGCAACTCGCCCTGCAGCTGGGCCTTTGCACCTGCACAGAAGCACAGCTGCACCCTTGCTGGCTCCCTGCAGAGTTCATGGCAAAGATAAGACAGCAGGGTGATGTAGTCCTTCACCAGGGGTCTGGCCAGTGCCATGGGGCTCACTGGAGCCTGGGGTCACGGCAGCTTCTCCGCACCAGGGCGTGGGGCCCACAGGTGTGGGCTGGGCTCTGCGTGTCCTTCGATCCTCACGAGCTTCCGGGTCAGCGTGGTCTCTGCAGCCGAGAGGTGCGGACTGGCGTGATGTGCTGATTGAAGGCGGGTTCCAGTTCTCCCCACTCAAAACCCGCTTCCTTTTCTGGATAAAAATCTTTGCTTGACAAATGAAGGCCGTGTAGGAGGTCTGTGTGGGTGTGGGGACAGCTAACGTAACTCTGTGCTTCCTCCTCCTGTCGGGGGTGGGGTGCAATCCCACCCTGAACCTGGGCTGGCCGTGTCGCTTGCTTTGGTCCACAGAACACGGGGGCAGCGGCCTCGGGCTTGCTCCACGTCTCTGTGTCAGCACCCTCGCCCACTCCTGCTCATCTGAAGAGCCCTGTGCTCCCCTGTGGCTGAGCCCACGCTGACCCACAGAAAGGCGAGTCATGTGGGCAGGTGCTGAGCAAGCACAGCCTGAATCCACCAAGTCAGCCTGACAGCTACTCCACCAAGGGACCGCAGGAACATCAGTAAGCTGGGTCAAGGTACTTGTCAGTGTAAACCACTGGATTTTGGTTTTGCTTGTTATGCAGCCATAGCTAACTGATACACCCAAGCAAGGACCTTATGGTTCTCTTATCTCTACAGAATCAATGAAGATGCTTGTTAGTGCATCCAGTCCTATAGAGTCCATGCTATATGGTGCCCGTGAGGTCTCCTTTCAGCCATCACAGTCTCCCAGAACCCTAGAAACACCCAAGTAGCAGAAACTTGAGACTTCGTCATCATCACCATCATCAAAACATCTCTGGTAGGGTCTCGGTCTCTAGGGAAGAAGATCCTAGAGGCTGGGCCACCAGAGACACCAGCACGGTTGCCATCTCAAGCTGGCTGTGGCCGAGGGGGTGTAGTGGGCATTGCTCCAGTGTCACCCAGGCGTGGGGCCGTGAGGAACAGCATAGAGACCACGTGAAAGGAACGAAGCCGTGCTTCACGTGATGTGGAACAGTGAATTCAAACCCGTGCTGACGGGAAGACTGTCAAGTGCCTCCCCCATGGAAATCCGCCTGCCACAGTGGTGCAAGAGAAACAAATGGCTGTCGGGCTCTGGAAAGAGGCAGAGGGCCCGAGGGTGTGTAAGTGACACACGTGTGTCTGCCTGCTTTCTTGCACCCTCCAGCAGCCTGGAGGGCTGCACCTGTGGTTTAGGATGTTGAGGTGGAGCTAGACAGGCTGAGCATGGATGCTGATTTTGCTGCTTCTAAGCTGCTCAATGCACTGCGGAGACAGAAGAGCAGCAGTATTAACCCAGTGGGGCCTTTGGGGAGGTGCACGAGTTCACGCGTCTGCACATGGGAAGGGCCTGGCGGATGCGCAGTCGTGTGTGCGTGCTGGTGCACCTACGTGTGGCCGGCCAGCACCCCATGGATACGGGGGGGAGCACCCTGCAGTGGCCCCAGACCCCACTTTTCCCTGGTTCACGCCCTAAGATACCTAGTAACCATTATCCCCCCTCATGTTTTCCTGGTTAGAGTGCAGTGTGAACCAGATGAACGATTCAGCTCTCAGAGGAAAGGTGATTTTACCCCAGGGTCTCAGTGCAGGCGTCCGGGTTCGCTAAGGAAGTCGCTGTGCTCAGGGGACGCCGGCACCGACAGGTGGCCAAGACGGGGCTGGGTGGGGACGGCGTGGCTGCCCCACCCTTGGGTGGCAGGCGCTTATCCCTCCCGGCCAGGCAGGTGTTGAGGTGAGTGAGTCTCTGTCCCGCTGTGTTCCTCATCACAGAAGCTCGTGGGCTGCCTGTTAACCAGACGTGCAGAATCCGTGCTCCCCGAGAGCGGCCTCGCTGCGACTGTTCCTGTCCCGGGGTGGTGGGGTCGCCTCCTCCTGCCTCTCCCCCGGGACAGCGTGAGCACCTGCTCCATGGTGACAGCAACAGACCCCAAGGCTCCAGCGGGACAAGGGGTGGGAAAGGGGCTGGGACCCCGCTTTTAAAGGAGGCAGTCACTGCCTCACACAAGCCATGCAAAGATGCAGGCCTGGAGGCTTCAAGTTTCTGTTTTTTGTTTTATGTTTCTGAAGAATCAGAAAGTTTCATTATTTGTGCAAAACCTCCAGATGTGCAAAATTCTCGGTAGCTGTCACCCCATAGAACATGGCGAGATTCTAGGCGGTAACGAGCAAAGGCAGTCGTCCTCCCTGACAGCAGCGGATTAAAACAACACCAAAGAGAGCTCACTGGGCAATTACAGGGTCAGCGTTGAGCAAAAAGAAATCAGGCACAAAGATGGGCACCGTGAGAGGGGTCGTGTGGAGGTCGGTGACAGACAGAAATGATGCCGGGGGCCGGGGCCAGGAGGGTGGCAGCTGGAGTGGTACGGGGTGGGTCGCGGAGCAGCCTCTGGGCACCAGATGCCACACATCTCAGTCTGGGTGCTGACTGATGGATGGGACAGATATAAAAGCTTGTAGGTTTGCACATCTTCCTATTCTCTATACCTCCATCGATACAAAAATGATAATAGTAATTGAAACAATAAGCCACTCTATGCTGGTGGGTAGAAAACAACTTATCGAGCACACAGGGTACACTAAGCACGGGCCAAGGGTAGTTCACGTGCTTCCTTCTCTTGCACACACACTGTAATCCCCGTTCTGCACGTGAGAAAACTGAGCGTCTGAGGGACCGTGAATTTACACCGTCATGCAGCTCATAAGCAGCTGTGACGGCTTAGATCTGAAGGGTCCCCCACAGACTCGGGTGCTCAGAGCTGGGGCTTTTGGAAGCTGATTGGACCATGAGGGCACCACACTCATTGGTAGATTCATCATAACTGAATGTGCTGTTAAGATGCGGGCCCTGACTGGAAGAGGTGGTCAAGGGGGCGTGGCCCGGAAGGGTATCTCTCCCTCCAGCCTCTCCCTTTGCTCTCTGCTTCCTGGCTGCCACAGGTGAGCAGCTGTCTCTGTCCCAGGTCCTTCCTCCAACCTGGGCTGCAACCTCTGAAATACATGAGACCAAGTAAATATCTCCTCTTTAAAGTTGCACAATTGGAGCCGAGCGTGGTGGCGCACGCCTTTAATCCCAGCACTTGGGAGGCTGAGGTAGGAGGAGCGTTGTGAGTTCGAGGCCGGCTTGGGCTACAACTCGAGCACAAGACCGGCCTGAGCTACATAGTGTGACCCTGCCTCAAAAAACTAGGGCCAGGAGTTTGGCTCAGTGGCTTAAGCGCCTGCCCTGGCAGGTGTGAGGTTGTGAGTTCAATCCCTGGTGCTGCAAAAAAAAAATAAATAAATAAAAAAAAATAAAGTTGCACAATTGGGCATTTTATTCCAGTAACAAGAAAGTGACTAAGACAGTAACAGACCATGGCGAGGAAGCTACACAGACAGGCAGGCTCTGGAGACGCAAAAGCTGGACAGGCACACCCACGCGCACTCAAGAGCACACGGACGGGCACACCCGCGTGCACTCAAGGGCACACGCCCAGTTCGCACCTGCGTGTGTCTCCTGCAGGTAGGACTCTGCCGGATACTTCATTTTCTGTCTTTGTGGCCAGTGATTCAGCTGTTCTAGTGAGGCCACAGAGCTGGGTTGAGATTTCCTTAGCAGAGAAGGTGCACATTTCCTGATATGCGTATCTGCACGTCAGGTCCGCTGTGAGAAGCTATCACAGGCACTGCCTCTTTTCAGTCTGCTGGTGGAAAGGGCTGGTGATCCTGCATCTGTGACACAAGACTCAGCCCAGAACTCACTGGACCTGGTCATTCCGACAATGGAGGGAGCTGTCTGTGGTGCTGATTGGAGAACAGGCAGGGTTGTTTGATGCAGACTGAATCATTCTCCTGGAGAGGACTTTTTTGGGGTGAAGATGAGAAACACTAGCTTCTGTATTTCCAAATATTCCACAGCTTCGGGTGAACCCAGCCAGGATGAAGAAACTGAACCTGGGGGAAAATAACAAGGTAAAGATAAGTTGATCATGAAGAACTGGCTGGGGTGTGGTTTAAAAACCAAGTTTTAAATAATGTATTTTATTAATAAATTAAAATGTTTAACAAGCATGTTGGTGCATAAATCTTATACAGATTGCCAGTTGTCCCATAAACACCAAGGACATAGTTTCAGGAAAAGCTTACGAAGGTTTGGCCAGCAGGTCACTCACTACAGGCCCTTAATTCTCCACGGGAAGTGGCGGGATTGCTGTTCCCCCCGCTCAAGATTACAGGGAGCCTCTAACGGGGCTCCCCCTGCCTCTTGCTCCCCGGACTGTGTTACTCTGTAATAGCTATGAAACGACTGTGTCCCTGCTCCCCACACCTTTCCTGGCTTCTAAAGAGACTTCATGTGAGCCCTAGCTCCTGGGTCACACACTCCAATGCTCTTGGCAACATTTTAGATATTTTTCTTGTTCTCCACAGATGACTTGAGAATGAAATACCAAAACACAGACAGAGTCCCACTTCAACTATTTAAGGATATCTTTGGACAGAAGGAATCCAAATACCACAGGCAGCGCAGGCTTAGCCAGGGTTTACCCAGAGAAAGTAGATTATTGCAAAACATATCACCTGGCTTCTCCACTGTGTCCTAAACACTGCTGGGCCTCACCGGCCTTTGCTGGGAACCACGAACTGTAAATTGACATAGTATCTGTCTGAGGCCCTCCTTACCCTGCCTGCCTCGGGGGCTGGTTTTGGAATTCAGAAATCGCCTTCCTCTTGGTCAGTGAGATTAGCACACAGCTGTGGGAATGGGCCTTGGCTCATTTCCCTTATGATATTAAAATTGTCCATTCAGCCATTGCTTGCACGCTGTTCCACACCCGCTCCCCTGCGCTGGCAAATAACACGGTGGTGACCGGGGCTTCGGGCCTTGTGTCCCTGGAGAGCCACTGGTGGTCCTGGGTCCCTCGGCTTTGTCTGCTGCTCTTTCTCTCCTTTCCTCTGTGCACCGCAACCTGGGCAGGGGGTTAGAACCCACGGCGGGGGTCTCCAATGACGGGCACCTTGGGAAGCGTTGCTAATAGGCCTTGCTGTATTAATGATGAGGCCGTGGGTTAGAAACACAGTAGAAGAGGGGAAGGGGATTGTTTTCAGAAGCTTTATTGGGGGTGGGATATCTCAGGGACCCTGGTTGCCCCCACACCAGACGTATCCTCCAAAGAAGCCGCCATCGGTGGCCACACGCTGAGAGGACGTCCCCTGTGCGGGTGGTGTGTGGCCGCCGTGGGTGTAAGGAGCTGTACTATCCAGGCAAAGCCATGGAATCGGTGCTCACAGGGTAAAGTCTAGAGCCCGATGCCCTGGGCTCAGTCCCTGGTCCTGCCACCTTCCGGTTCTGTGAGCTTAGGTAATTGGTCATCTCCCCACTTTGGCTTTCGGTCTGCAGAGCGGGGTGCAGTTGTGAGGGCTGAGTTACAAGACTCAAACCCTTTACCACAGCGTCTGGCGCGCGGGCAGACTCGAGGATGCGGCCGAGCGCTGCGCTCCGTCATCAGCCCCCCGGATGTGTGTGAGACAGCGGCTCCTGCTGCTGCAAAGCCGGCTGGGAGAAGTCTTTTTTTTTTTTTTTTTTGGTTGACAGCAACAGAAACTGATCATTATTGGAAAGAGACCAGGGGCCCAGAGAATCAATGGCCAGGGATCAATGCACGGGAAATGAACAGGAACCCAGATGGCCACAGGGCCTAAGGGAAGAAAAGGCCGTTTCTCTTCCCACTGTGGGTCTGACCTCCTGCAGACTTTGGCTTCCTGCACATCTTGTCCAAGGGTCCGAATTCCCGGAGGGAGATGCAGGCGGCCCAAACCCAAGCTGTAGTCTGCACCAAAGGCCCCAAGAGAGAGGATCTGACACCCCCAGCTCCACACCCCAGAGCCACCCACAGCAAGGCCACCCTGGAGGGTCACTGCTGTAGGAACATCAGAAACAACCGTGTCTCCCGCAACGGGCATTATGAGCTTCCACACGAGGGTGGAACAACAGATGGAACTGGTCTGCTGCTCCTAATAAGAGGCAGAGGACTTGGTGAGCTGGTGATTTCCGTTCTCCCTCCCATCCCATCCCTTCCTCGTCCCTGGACAGGAAGTGACTGAAATGAAATGCAGCGCTTAAGGCCGCCCAGTGTGTCCTGGGGTGCGACGATGCACAGCGGCGTCTTGCGACCCAGCCACCCATCCAAGTGGCCTCTGGCGTGTGGGACACGTGGTGCTTCCTGTTGTGAGAAGAGAGCCTGCGATGGGCAATTGTGTTACTCACTTCATTTATTTTATTACAATATTTAAAGCCGCTTCATTAAATTTGCTTACAAAGTCCCCTCGCTTTCCCCCCGCTGCAGAAGTCTGTTTTGTGCAGATAATGAGACACACAGAGGGTGAAAAGTTTCCTGTCGAAGAGACTGGAAATGATTTAGCTGATTTACAGCTGGCGGTTGGCTTCTAATTTTCCTCTTCCTCTTCTGCCCTGGAAGGATCCGCATAGCACGCTGCATTTCACAGCGAACATATCCAGGTCTGGTTACTAAGTGGCCGCAGCAATTAAGCTATTGTTCTCCGAGATGAAAGGAGAGGCTGTTCGCCAGGTCAGGGAGGCACTGTGTCCGACTGAAGCCAGCTCGGGCGGAGGGGTGCTGGGCAGGAAGCATGGCGTGCGTGCTTTAACTTTCGTCACCATGAGAGGCGAAGTCTATACATTTCGGTAAACTTGTTTCTCGGTCTAAGGAAACAGCAGACGAGGGGGGCACTGTCGTCTTCAGGGGCGTCCCTATCTTTGGCGTTCACTAATGTATCCCCCACTGCCTCACCGAGAGATGCTAGGCAGCGAGGATCTGAAGAAGGCGGCCAGAGTTGAATTCCACTGAGTTCCACATCCAAAGCCCCAAGCTGACTGTGGGAAACAGACCCGGATCAAGCCAGGGGACCCGCTCTGAGGTGCGATGAGAATGTGGCAGGACCCCCGGCTGCACCTCTCAAATAGACACTCCGGTTCCCAAGTTACGCACGGGTGAGCCTGCAGGCAGGGAAGACGTTATAAGGAGGAAATCTGTGTGCTTTTGTTGTCAGTTCTCCAGCTTTCTGGAAAAAAGAAAAAAATAAATAAATATATAAATCCGAGTAAAACTGAGCTCACTCTGCTCAGTGCTCCTGCCGGCCGGGTCTGATCACACCGGTGATGAGCTATTCTGACCACAGTCCGCGCCCACGCGAGGCTCAGGCGGAGGCGGAGCAGTCACCCGCTGTTTGGCTGCTGCAGCCACCCCACCTGTTTCTGGCTCTGGCACCCCAGATCTGCCCCGGGAGCTGCATCTCCCTGCGTGCGGTCTGGTGGGGCGTCAAGCAGGGCTGTCCTCGGTGCCCGGGGACCCGGCCGCGGTCGTGTCACTCTCCCTGGCCTGCTGCTGTGGCCTTTCTTGTCCTCTGTGGCTTAGGTTTTCAGCCTCCTCTTCCAAGGTGCTCATCACCCTCTAATAAAATACATCCTGCTTTTGATGGGTTAAAGTCAATTTCTGACTCTGGCAATCGAAAAGAATTCGATGAACCCCAATATACAAGCCACTCTAGTCTTCTAGAAACAGCATAGGCAGTCCACGAGTGACAGCGACAAGCCACGCCCCTCAGACGGGATAACTTGTCCTTGGGGGACTTCCCGAAGGTGACAGTCATGGTCACCCAGATGGGAGACTGTCACTGGCCAGATCAGAACACCTTTTGTGTGACTACCAGGTGTCAGCCGGGGGAGGGCGCCACAGCCTGGATGCGCTTACCGTGGTGGAGGAAATCTGACGGTTGCTTCCTCTATTGATACCCATGTTCCCTGGGGCAAAGCTCACCATCAGGGTGAGGGGCCAGAGAAATGTGGTCCAGCTGCCCAGAGAGTGGGGTGCTGCCAGCCATGAAAAGAATGAAATTAGGTCACTCGTGGGAAAATGGGTGACACTCGAGACCGTGATGTTAAGTGAAATAAACCAGACACCAAAAGATGAGTTTTGTGTGTTTTTCCTAAAATGTGGAATCAAAAAAGGAAAAGACGACGAGACAGCAGAAGTGAGTAGAAGGGACGCTGTGGGGAGAAGGGAGGCTCCCGGGAGGCAGGCGGCTCCGACTGAAGCGCGTTGTAAGCAGGCAGGAGCAGGCTGCCATGAGAACCAGTATTCACCAAAACAATATGCGCTAGGGAAAATGAATGCATCGGGAAAACAACCCCGGGGACTCCTTGACCTCTGTCCTCCACCTGTGCCCTGCACCCCACGACACAGCCCTGTCCCCCGGCCTCCTTCTCCCCGCGTTACTCTTTCTCTTCTCAGACTGCTGAGCCCCTGGCCTCAGGGCCGCTTTCAGTCCAAGACAATTGATTTCTAGATAGATCCTTGACCATCTGCCAAGACTCTATTTCCAAATAAGAACACATTCTGAGCTCCCAGTAGGACCTCAGACAGGGGCTACATTGAAAGGAGGCACAAAAGATAAGCAGAAGAAAAGTAGTTCTCTGTGAGGCTGAGACAGGAGGGTCTCACACTTGAGCAGAGCTTGGACAATAGAGCAATTTACTGAGACTTTATCTCAAAATAAAAATTAAAGGGTGAGGATATGTGAAGGCCCTGAGTTTAACCCCTAGTACTACAAAAAAATTTTTTTTTCTTCTAAAGCAAAAATCTAGCACCTGAGTCTTTGCAGCCACAGTGCATTTGATGGCGACTGTCTTCCACGGCACAGTGAGGGTGTACATGTGTGTGCGTGTGTGTGAGCGCTCGTGTGTGTGCATGTGTGTGCATGCGTGCGTGTGTGTGTGTGTGTGTGTGTGTGTGTGCAGGGAGCGTCTGGAAACCGAGGGGTGCTCACAGAGGATTCCCACACCTGGGAGTTGCGGGCGGTGCCGCGCCCCGGCTCACCCCCAGAGCCGGTAACACCCGAGGACACCCCGTGCTGGCTGCGCTTCCCCGAGTGCGATGGCGGGCCCCTGCATGGCGCGTGGGCCCCCACAGCCACGTGCGTTTCCTGCGTGACAGTGGAGACCAGGCAGCTTTGCAGCTCCGTGCCACCGCCGATTTTTCAGGCTGACTGCTCTGCAGAGCGCGCAGCTCGGTGGTCGGCAGGGGACTGGGGCGGCCGCTGCCAGGGCCCAGCCAGGCCGGAGCCCGAGGGTGTGGGGCACCGGAAGTGAGGGCGGCGTGCGGGCTGGGGGCCAGGCGTGCGTAAGGTCTGAGCTGCTGGTTACCTTGAGGGGTGACGGGTTGTGGTCCCCCGTGCAGGGGAAGGGGTGCTGCCCAGGGCTGTGTGACACTCCTCCTTCCTGCCGCCCCGCCAGGCCCACTCTGTGCTGTCACAGCAGAGAGACTTCGGGCATCTGGGAGCTGCAGGGGGGCCCGGGCGCACCCAGCAGGGGAGAGGGGACCCCGAGGGGCCGGGCCTGCAGCCACCTGAGCCCAGGGCTGGGCGCCCCCAGAGGTGTCTGCTGCTGGGGTGAGCGGCGGGGCTGCACGTGTGGGCGGGAAGTCGCGGTCCTCCCGGGGTCACCGTGTCCCCTCCCTCACACACTCCAGGGCTCCGGGGCGAGCGCTTGGGGGGCGCTGTGAGGCCCTGGTGTCATCCCCGCCCTGGAGAGAGAAAAGATCCCCCCGGAAGAACCTGCTTAGCTGTCGCTGATGGGGTGTGTGACTGGGATCTGTACCTTGAAAAATTAGGAGTGGAAATTTGGAGAATTTCATAAACATGGAGAGGAAATAACCCTAACTGCACAGCGTTCCACCACCCAGAGGTAATCGCTGCTGGTGTATGGGGAGAATAAAGACGCCACCCTCATAGGCCAGGCGAGGAGTCTGGAGTGGAGATCGGGGTGCAGGAGCTGCAGCCCCACCCCACCGGGGGCCAGGCGTGGCGGCTGCCCAGTGACACACAGCTCCAGTGGGGACCGACGCTCTCATTTGGGATGCTGGTGGC
>RJWM01034591.1:0-13863 GCA_004363535.1 Dasyprocta punctata | reverse complement strand
ATGCAGTGGGTGTCATTCACTATGACCACTGTTTCCACTGACAACCGAGACAGACTCCCGTAATAAAAAGTCTACACTATGGCTTGGAGCAAGTGATGTGCTGTCCCCTCTGGGACCTGCAGTACTAGAGTACTTTTCACACAGTGGCGAGTGATGCTAGTATCCAACCAACGCAGGGCCCTATTATATCTAAACAGTGGATCCCTAACATTAATATCCATCCGGTAGCCTCTACTTCTGATTTGATATTTATCGAATGGCTTCTGAGTTTAATATCCATAGTGTGGATATATTCTAATATAGCTTCCACACAGTGGCCCCTAAGGGTAACAGAATGTCCACAGTATGGTCCCATGTTCCCAATGTCATACTACACTGTGGAGTCCTAATAAAATACCAACAGAGTCCCCCTTAGTATGAATATATTATTAAACACTGGGTCCCAACACTGCAAGTGTACCCTCACCTTTACCCCTCACCCCTCATAAAATAGACATGCTGTGGCCTGTACTATCCTAAGGCTAATATGATATCCACCTAGTGTTCTGGATTGTTTAGAGTCATTGTATAAACTCATAGGTTCTAGAAACGTGAGAAAATACAATTCAACTGTTTTAAGCCACCTACATTTTGGTACTTTGTTAAGGAAGTGTAGGAAAAGCATTCAGGTACTGCTTATGTGACAGAGGAAGTGGCCTACACAGGATGACCATGTGAGACTATTTTTTTCTTTCAAGGTACGAGTAGTTTCCAGAAAAATCGATTTGTGTAGGCCACTGTACTTCATTTTCTTTTTAAGACAAAAAATAAAAAAATAAAAACAATGATATAGAATTTTAAAACAAGATACTAGAAAATTAACAAAGGTTAATATATTGCATAATGTTATCTTCAGAGTAGTTGCTCAGATTACAATATATAGGTATGCAAAATTGATCAAACAATATAAGCACAAACTGTTGTTCAATGAACTAATAGGAATTATGATTATCTTAGCTACCTTGTGTATATATATGCATATATTTATATATTTTTTCTTTTTCTTTCCTTCTTTTCTCCTTTTCCCCATCCCAGATGTTCTTTCCTTTTGAGCAGCTTCTTTCCCTTTCACAATATTTACTGTACATTTTGGATCTTATTTATTCTTTTAGTTTCTTATACTAGGGAGACAATACAATGTTTGCACATGCATGTCTGATTTATTTCATGTGTGAGTATGGTCTTTAGTTATATCCATTTACCTATAAAAGCCTTGAGTATATCATTCTTTATAGCTGGGTAGTACTCCACTGTATAAAAATACCATGTCTTTTTTTATTCATTCCTTGGTTGATGGACATTTCTGTTATCTCGAGATTTAGCTATTATAAATTGTGCTGCTGTAAACATGGGTGCATGTATTTCTCTGTGGATTGTTTTAAATTCTTCTGGGAAAATACCCAGAAGTGGACTACCTGGGTCAAATGGTATCTCTAATCTGTTTTTTTCTTTCTTTTTTTGGAATTTCCACACTGATTTTCACAGTGATTGCACTAACAGTGGAGAAGGGTTCCTTTTTTGCCACAGCCCCTCCAGCAATTGTTACTGATTTATTTCTTGATGACAGTCATTATTTCTGGTGTGAGATGGGATCCTAGTGTTGTTTTAATTTGCATTTCTCAAATGACCAATAATGTTGAACATTTTTTCATATATTTATTTGCTATTTGTATTTCTTCATCTGCAAAGTACGTATTCATCTCAGTTGCTCATTTTTGGATTGGGTCTTTGAATTTAGGGTTTCTGTTTTTTTTTCAGTTTTTTATATGTTCTAGATAGAAGTCCTTTGTCTAAGGGAGAGTTAGCTAAATTTTTTTCCCAATCTGTGTGTTTTCTTTGCACTCTGTTGGTGATTTCTTCTGATGTGCAAAAACTTTTCACTAAGATTAGATCTCAGTTGTTGATTCTTTGAAGTAGTTCCTATGAAGTTTGGTTTTTGTTCATTAACTCTACCTACCCCATGTCTTCAATATTTCTATCTACTTTGCCTTGCAGCAGATTTATTGTTTCTGTTTTAATATTTAGATATTTGATCCATTTCTACCTTAGTTTAGTGCATGGTGATAGATGAGTCTAGTTTTAGTCTTCAGCATGTGGAAAGTCAGTTTTTCCAGCACCACTTATTAAAGAGACTTTCTTCCAGCAAACATTCTTTATTAAAGATAAAGTGGCTGAGTGTGTTTGTAGTTGTGCGTGCATCTTCTAATCTGTTCCACTGATCCTCAGGTCTATTTTTATTCCAGTACCATGCTGATTTTATCACAGCAGTTTTGCAGTATAATTTCAAGTTGGGGATTGTGATGCCTCCTGCCTTGCTTTTGTTTCCGAGGATTATCTTTGGGATTTTAGGTCCTGTCTGGTTCCAAATGAAGTTTAGAAATGTTTTCTGTGGTGATGTGAGGTGCATTAATGATATTTTGATCAGGATTGCATTAAATCTGTATAACGGTTTTGGGAGTATGGCCATTTTCAGAATGTTGATTGTTCCTATCCATGAGCAAGGGATATCTTTCCATTTTCTGATATCCTCTTTGATCTCCTTTTGCAGAGTACTGCAATTTTCAATGTGTAGATCTTTTATTTCCTTTGTTAGGTTGATTCCTAAGTGTTTCATTTTTTTGGATGCTATTGCAAAGAATGTGATTGTCTTAGTTACTTTTTGCTTGTTGCCGAGACAAAATACCTGACGCCCAAAGTTAGGGAAGGGGAAAGGTTTATTCTTACAGTTTCTCGGGAGTTTCAGTCCATAAAGTGGGCTCCAAGGCAGCATGGGATGACGGGGCTACAGTTCATGGCAGCTGCAAGCTGCAAGCCACAATCCGCGCTGGCGAGAGAGAGGGCGGAAGCCGGGAAGCAAGCAAGAGGAAGACCCGCCTTCCCTTATACTGTATCTCAGCTCCACCCCTGGGCATGTGTAGCAGTCACGTCATTAATCCTGGTGCTAGACAACAAACTGATCACAAGCATCAGACTCAGCCCCATCAAAAGTATGAGGACTTGGGGATACATAGCATATCCTATACAGTGATTTTCCTAATTTTTCTCTCAGTGAGTCTGTTGTTTGTGTACAAGATTGCTATTCATTTTTGAGGGTTGATTTTTATCAAGTTTTGCTGCTGAATTTGGCTATTAATTCTAGAAGTCTTTTGGTGGAGTGTTTGGGGTTTTTGTATAGATTATCATGTCATCTGCAAATACTTATCACTTAACTTCTTCATTTCCTATCCTTCTTCCTTTTATTTCTCTCTCCTGTCTAGTTGCTTTGGCTAATGTTTCAAGAACTATATTGAATAAGAGTAGTGATAGTGGACATCCTTGTATTGTTCCGGATTTTAGAGTGAAAGCTTCCAGTTTTTGTCCATTTAGTATGATGTTGGTTGTTGGTTTGCCATAGATAGCTTTTATCAGATTGAGGTAAAGACCATCTATTTCAACTTTTTGTAGGGTTTTTAATCATGAATGAGTGTTGTACCTTATAAAAATCTTTTTCTGCATCTATTGAGATGATCATGTGATTTTTGCCTTTGACTCTGTTGATATGGTGTATTGCATTTATTGATTTGTGTATGTTGAATCATCCCTGCATGCCTGGGATAAATCCAGCTTGGTCATGGTGTATAATCTTCTTCATGATTTGCTGCATTCTGTTTGCCAGTATTTTATTGCGAATTTTTGTATCTATGTTCATTAGGGAGATTGGCCTGTAGTTCTCTTGTTTGGTTTGGTCTTTTTCTGGTTTTGGTATCAGGGCAATTCCTGCCTCCAGGAATGAGTTAGGGAAAATTGCTTCTCTTTCAATTTCATCAAAGTGTTTGAGAAATAGTGGTATTAGGTATTCTCTAAATTTCTTGTAGAATTCAGCAGTGAATCCATCAGGGCCTGGACTTTTCTTTATTGATAGATTTTCAATTACATCTTTGATTTTACTGATTGATATTGGTTTATTTAGGATGTTTATATCTTCTTGGTCCAGCTTTGGTAATTCATATGTACCTAGGAATCTGTGCATTTCTTCTGCATTTTCCATCATGTTAGAATACAAGTTTTCAAAGTAGGTATAGATCCTCTGGATTTATGCAGATCTATTGTGATTTCACTTTTTTTATTCCTAATTGTGTGGATTTGCATCTTTTCTTCCCTTTTTTTTTGGATAAGGTTGGTTAAAGATGTGTCAATTTTATTTAATCTTTCAAAGAAGCAACTCTTTGATTCACTGATTCTTTTTTTTTTAGTCTCCAATGCATCAATTTTTGCTCTGATCTTTATAATTTCCTCTCTCGTATGAGCTTTTGGCTTAGTCGGCTTTTCTCCATCTAGAAGTTTGAGGTTCAACATTAAGTTGTTTATATGCACTTGCTCTGTTTTCCTTGTATGGTTATTGTTATTCATGAACAAGAAGTAGGTGTGTTAGGCGCCTCCATGATGCTTCCTGAGGGTTTGGAGCCTATACTGTCTGGCCTTTATGTACTTGAATTATCTATATAGTATGTACTCAGAGAGGCAGCCATTTTTTATTGACAAATAATTTACAACTCTCTCAGGTCTTTTACAGATTTGTTGTCGTGAGAAAACATATCTGAAGTATATTTTGTTTCCCTCAAAAATCCTTTAGCACAGCAGTATAGGCCTATCTGAAACTTAACAAAATTCAAGTAAAGATCCCCTTGATTCAACCTACAATGTGTCTTGAACGTGGATGGTGCTGGTACATTTTGCTAGACTTCTACAGGCACAAGAAGGATAAATTTCCCAGAGCTGCCTCCTCCTTTGTGGATTCCACTGACACTGTTTAACAATGCCACCTCTCTACGTTCAGCACACCCACATGCCTTTGCTTCAAATTACTTTTTCTGCCATCAGTGCTATTTTAACATTGTCTAGGAAGTTCTTTCTGTTGTTCAAACTACTCCAGGTAAAATGTCATCACATTCATTGTTCTAGTGATTTTCACACTGCCTTTCCTCATGTTCTCCCAGCATCTCGTACTTTTAATTTTCCGTTGTTATCACCACTGTTTCATTCTTATTTGATCTGAAAATATTATACGTGCTGAGAAACAATACTGACCAAGAAGAAAGCTCTTCTCTGTCCTCATCTTCTCATGGCTCAGATGGGGAAATTCTCTTCTGTTGAGCACGGCAGCTCAGAATAAAGTGTGATGAGGTAGAGCAGAGGTCCGTCGGTCTTCAGTAAAGTTCAAAGACTATGTCAAGGAGTGGAAGGAGTCTCCTCAAAGTGGCAGTGTTTGAATGAGACCTGAATGATGTAGCCTCGTGATTCATGCAATTACATGGAGAGTTAATTTCCAGATAGAAAAAACAACATGTAAATTTTAGGTAACTAGAAGTGTTTTATAGATAGAAGTGTTTTACAGTGTTTTGTAGATAGAAGTGTTATATTACATTATGTCAACATATTCAGGTGGTTTAGAGTGATTTTCCACACAGCATTGTCATATACCTCTTCACATCATTGTGAGTATTCTTCCTAAGTTCTTCTAAGTCAACACTTACAAGTGAAATTGGTAGCTAATAAAGGAAGCCTCCATCTGCTTGCTAAATACTGTATAACTGGAGTCCAGGTGTTTCTAGCAGTGGGTTTGTTTTAACCATGAATTCATCACCAGATTCCCATTTGCACTGAGGTAGTTCTGCCTGCATGGAGGAGAATGGATTGTAGAGAAAAAAGAGGTTTTGATATGTCAAAAATTGCTGGAGTCAGACTGAAACATTCATATAAAAACTGTGAAGAGAAGTCATAAAAACTCATTTATATAATTAGTTGAAGAATGAGTTGCTGCATTTGGAAGATTATTTACGACATACACCTAACTGAATTATATTAGGTATTTATTTACTTGTTTAGTTAGTTAAAGGTACAAAATGGCTGACATACAGAATTTAAGAAATACACATTTATTTTGTCTCATTGTTTCAGAGACTGCAGTCTGGCTTTGACTGTTTCCAATGGAGAAATATCTTGGCAAATAGAAGTGAAGAAGAAAAGGTAGCTTCTTCGTGAGATCAAGGAGCCACAGAGCAGGGAAGGAGCCTGAGAGGAAGGGTCCAGGGACCAGATTTGGTCCATCAGGTCAAGCTCACATGACTACCAGATACACACAGAAGTGTACTTTACTAATATCCTACATATCCCTGAAGCCAAACAGTTTGTTAACAAGTGTATCACATGGCTCCATGCAGTATATCCTTCTTGAAATATTAAAATCTTGAAGAGGCAGAGTTTGAATCTGTGAGGAGGGAACTATAGGGTATGGGGAGCTTAGAGTTTGAAATCCATAGGTGTCCCTGCCTCATCACAAGGAAATGGTTGAGTAGATGGTTAGTGTGGCTCCATTTCAGCAATAATTGTGACCTTCATGCTTGGCAATATGTTTACTCTCAGAATTCAGGATTGTTATGACACCGGATGAGTAGCAGGCTTGTCTGGGAGAGTTGAAATATTTTTCTTTCATCTTTACTCTTTTGCAGATTATTCCTATTATGTAACTGCAATTTCTTCATTTTTCACAATAATTGAGCTCCTTTTGTGGACATATATTCATTTTCTTGGCTGAAAATGAATAGATGCAGAGACAAAAGTGTGAAAATCTTGACAATGAAACCTGCTGATTCAGTCCAAAACACTGAACTCTGAAACAGCCTGCCCTCCCTCTATTCCATTGTGTCCTGCTCTGGCCTGGACTTAGGATGTTTTCTGACATCAGGGGATTGATTCTTCCCTAGACTATTGATCCTGGAACCTTCTGAACATATTTGTGACCCAATTTTCAGGAAGAGGCCACTGAGTCCTTTAAGAAAAAAGGAGCAGCCCTGAAAAGGTAGGGTTAAACAAGTCAATGCAAGCTTCCCTCAGGCGACGGGAGATCAACATTGTAGAGTCAGCCTAGTTCAGAAGTCTCTGCACTACAATCTTTCCTTTGTGATTCACTCTTGCAGGTAGGGGTTTGTTTCTCTTTATTCTTGGCACGGAGGGAGGGTGATAGAACCGGAGCCAATCAGTGATGAAGGGGCGGGCTATATGAACTGTCCAATCAGTTGGGCCAAGCTAGGGCGTCTCTTCCAGTGTCATGGCGTCAGTCGCGAGTCCTGAGCACTGTACTGAGAGGAGAATGCTTTCTAGATCGCACTTTGTGACTTCTCTTCACTGTGACCTGCTTAGGAAAGAACCTGGGAGACTCGCAAGCGACGCAATGGTGAAGTTATGGGATGGGAGGTCTGAAATAGGGTGGAAATGGGGGAAGGGCAGGTAGAAGTGATCGGAAGCAGCTATGTAGCTGGAGCCTCGGTGCTTAGCTTCAGAACCTGTGGTCCTCCTGGGCTGACAATGAGTCATCCTCTGTCCCTTTTGCCCCTTGCTGGGGCAAAGCTACTTCCTTGTCCCCTGAACCCTGTCCCCACTGTGACACCGGCAGGCTACAATGTCGTCCAGGATATTTCCTGCTGCCTGAACTCCTCCACCAGTCCGGGCAGAGGAAGTGGGTAGACAATGCCTGAGATGTGGTTTGGAGCTGGGTACAACTGTGGTGTGTTAGGGCCCTGGTCTCATTCCTGCCGGCAGCAGATCTGGAGGATCTGAAGTTTGTAAACGTCTGTGATCCAGGGCCCCATAGCCACAACTGCTCTCCTGAAACTTCAGCTTTTTTATACTTACGGTGACCTCCTGAATTTCCAGTATGTTCTCTTATTTCCGAACTCATGGTAAGCATTGACAAAGGTCCCGAGATTGAAAGTAATGTGGTGATGTGTCTCAGTGGTGGAGCACTTGCCAAACACCCAGTGAACTCCTGTGTTCCATACAGAGCAGTGCAAAGGAAATTTTTAATCTTTCTTCATTATTTAGGTGACACCCCTACTGAGAGTAAGACTATTTATGTGAGCACTTTCATAGAGTTTAGATCTGGAAGAATGAGCAGATGTTAAAGTATTAGCAAGGGCAGGGGAAAGTGCAGCTGCTAAGGAGATGATTTGCTTGTTAAACTCATGCTGAGAAACACTTGAATTGGGGCATGTGCGTGGACATATACATGTGATATGGGTGTGAGTGAAAGGGACGGGGTGTCATCTCTGAATTAGTGGCTATAGAGCTTGACCTGATCATAGATATTGTCAAAATAGTGAAATGCTCTCTGACATAGACTTCAGAAGGAGCACTAGCAGAAAGGAGAAGCCCCAAATAGAAGTTCTGCAGGATATCAATGGTTAGCCATGAAGGGTTTTCTGCTTAGGATGGATCAAAGGAGAATGGAAAGGATGTGGAAGAGAATGGCATGCTGAAAGGTGCCCATAGTAGGACTTACAATGTGGAAGACCTCTGAAAGTCTCATTATTCTTAGGGTAAGCACGAAGGAAAAACTGTGTGCTTGTTTCATCTATGAGTTAGCCAGAAGTCACAGACTTGAAGAAAGGAACAGAACTTAATAATAGATGAGTATCTTTTGTTATCACTGATCAATTGATGTAATTTTTTTTTTTTTTTTTTGAGACAGGATCTGACTGTATAGTTCAGGCTGGCCTTGAACTGAGTTATGTAACGCAGGCTGAACTCAAACTCACAGCAATCCTGCCTCAGCTTCCCCAGTGCTGGGATTACAGGCCTGTGCCACTGCACTCAGCCATGTAATCATTTTTGAGTCAAAATCAGAAATTAGGAAACTGACCTTGGTGTAAGTTAAAAAGTTTTGTGGATACCATCACTGAAGTAGAATGAAAGGAAAGCAGTTTCTCCCAGGAAATGAAAGTTTTCCATGTGTGCTTGTTATTTTTGTAGGGAAACTGAGTTCTGGAAATTTGCTCTGAGCTATATGTCCTAAAATTTTCAATTTTTTAATTTTTGTTTTTAAATTTGGAGACCAAATCTTAGTAAGTTACCCAGGATGCTGTGATATTTTAATAGATTTTGAACCTCATTGAGTATTGGGATGGTGTGTATGTGCCATTGTGCCAGTTTAAGGTTGGGGTTCTGTATTGCTCGTGACTTACCAAGATTTCAGTGCTTGAGTGAAGTAAAAATCAGTGAAGCATGGTAGTTCACCCCTTTACTCTCAGGCACTGGGGAGACTGAGACAGGAAGTGTTACAGCACCCAGACTGGACAATTGAACAAGATCCTGTTTCAATATGAAATATAAATTCTGTGATTTATCTCTACTGAACGGTAACTTAATTTAACATGCCCTAAGCCCTTGATAAATCTCCAGTGATGAAGAATACAAGCAAAATTATTCAGTGGAAACCTTACTTTGAGTTTTTTATTTTATTCTTTTTGCATGCTAGGGATATAGGGTACAATACTTGTTCATGATTGTGGACAGCAGTAATGAATTACTCCTGTGTCAGCAACAGGCACTAATAGTGAAGAAGCAGTGATTTGTAGTGCACTGTATTCAATAAAGTGAATGAGATATTTAGTTTTTTTATTATGGTTTTGTATTGTGTATGTGTCCCTAAACTCAGATTAAGCAAGTGTGTTGAGCAGGTTTAAAGGATCCAAAGCTTAGCAGTAATGTTTACTTGATCAGCATATTCTGTACATTTTCAACACAGTTTTTTATTTGAACTTCCTTTGGGGTGATCATGACAGTTTTCCTTTCTGACTGAAGTAGTATATCTACTTTAACTCTTCTAAAATCATCTGTAAAACATAATAATCACCAGGTTGTCCCCTTTTTTGAGAGCTGTATTAACCAGGTTCCCCAGAGCAACTGAATCAAGAAAACAATCTGAATAGTATTTGGAAAAGGGAATGTTACTCTATATTCTTATTTTTGTTTGCTTTGGTTTGGTTTGATTGTTGTCATTGTTGTTATTGTCATTATTATTATTATTATTGAGAGGTGTCCCAATCTGATCATACTGTCTGGCTTGCATCACCGTAACAAGGGGAGAAGAGAGATTTTAGTCTATCAGAGACAGGCCTGAGTAGTTGAAACACACAAGCCCCAAAGCATGTGCAAGACTAAAAAGAAAACGCTTCCATTCCTAATTTGAGTTATACTGATTTGCGAACTCTTCTAATCATTCTAATCATTTTAGCCATAGATAAACATCTGCCTTTCTATCCCAATTTGCCCACTCATGTAATCCCACTTCCATTTCCATGACATTAAAGAGCTGAAGACATGTCTGTCCACTACTGTTACAAACGTGAGTGCTCCTGTGTTTGGTGCATATATACTTTTTTTTAAATTTAAGAGAAAAATGACACAGAAAAGAAAAACAAAAAGCAAAAGAGACAAACAACAACAACAAATCCAATACAGTAACAGTATATGTTTACAAAACAAGATGATAGGAATTTTACAATGGTTGTAATATTGCATATCATTACCTTCAAAAGGGGTTGTTTAGATTAACAGATATAGACATATAAAATTGATCTAATCATATATTAACTGTTCTTTTCCAATAACTAATACATTTGGTAGTATAGTCATTGTAGCTATCTAATGTGTAAATATATATATATATATATATATATATTTATGTCTTTCCTTTTCCCTTCCTTTCCTCCTTTCCCCTTCCTTCTTTCCTCCTTTCCCCTATCCCAATTACTTTTCCTCTTTAAGCAGTCTCTTACCCTTACACAGTATTTATTATAGATTTTGATCATATATACTTTTTCAGTTTCTTACACTGTGAGTCAATACTGTATTTACACATGTGAGTTTGATTTATTTCACTTATGAGTATGGTCTCAAGTCATATCCATTTATTTATAAAAGTCTCGATGCAATCTTTCTTTATAGCTGAGTAGTACTCCATTGTATAAAAATACCACATCTTTTTTATCCATTCTTTGATTGATGGGCACTCAGGTTGTTTCCAAGATTTGGCTATTCCAAATTGGGTTACTATAAACATGGGTGCACAAATATCACTGTGGTATGACGTTTTCAGTTCTTCTGGGAAAATACCCAGAAGCAGGATAGTTGGGTCAAATGGAATCTCTAATCCTAGCTTCTTAAGGAATCTCCACACTGATTTCCACAATGGTTGCACCAGCCTATACTCCCACCAATAGTGAAAAAGAGTTCCTTTTTCTCCACAGCCCCTCCAGCATTTGTTATTGGTTGATTTATTGATCTTGGCCATTCTTTTCTGGGGTGAGATGGAATCTCAGTGTTGTTTTAATTTGCATTTCCCAAATGACCATTGATGTTGAACATTTTTTCATATATTTATTTGCCATTTGTATTTTTTCATCTGAGAAGTGTGTATTCCTTTCAGATGCACATTTTTGGATTGGGTCTTTGAATTTTGGGGGCCTGATTTTTTAAAATTCTCTGTATGTTTTAGATAGAAGTCCTTTGTCTGAGGGACAGTTGACTAATATATTTTCCCAATTCATGGGTTTTCTTTTCACTCTGTTGGAGATTTCCTTTGACATGCAAAAACTTTAATAAGATGCAATCCCAGTTGTTGATTCTGGGAGGTATTTCCTGTACTATTTGATTTTTCTTTTTATTTAAGAGAAAATGGACACAGAAAAGAAAAACAAAAAGCAAAAGAGACAAACAACAACAAATCCAATACAGTAACATTATAGGTTTGCAAAGTGAGATGATTGGAATTTGACAGTGGTTGTAATATTGCATATCATTACCTTCAAAGGAGTTGTTTAGATTAACAGATGTAGACATGTAAAATTGATCTAATCGTATGAATATTAACTGTTCTTTTTCAATAATTAATGCATTTAGTAGTATAGTCACTTTAACTATCTTATGTATACCTATATACAAATTTATGTCTTCTTCCTTATCCCTTCCTTCTTTCCTCCTTTCCCCTTATAATACGTCTTGTTATCTTCAAAATAACTGCCCATACCATCAGGCACAATAGATTCAAACAAAACAGTACAGGATAAAACCAAGGAAAAACAAAACAATGGAAGCAATATATAGTCAAAGAACACTGATTACTATAATGCCTCATATTATCTTCTAAGTAGTTGCTTATATCATCAGTCATAATACAATCAAACAAACCAAAATAGGATAAAATCACTCAAAACAAAACAATGAAAGCAATATAGGGTTTCAAAACAAGATGATCAGATATCAATAATGGCTAGCATAATGTGTTTTGTTATCTTTGAAATAGCTGTCTACGCCATCAAATATAATAAAATTAGGCAAACCGCAATAGAATAAGACCAAACTAAACAACTCAATGAAAACAATACAGGATTCAAATCCCGATGATGGATTAACAATGGCCACTGCCTGCCCTTCTTAGACACTTCCCCCCCCTTTCATTTTTACAATATGTATTGTGTATTTTGAATCCTACTAACTCCTTTACCTGTTTTGTACTAGGGAGATAACATGATGCTCACCCATGTGACTCTGAGCCATTTCATCCATGAACATGATCTTAGGTTGTATCCATTTACCTACAAGAGGTTTGAGGTTATTTTTCTTTATAGTGGAGTAGCTTTCCATTGGATAAAAATGCCATATCTTTCTTGTCCACTATGTAGCTAATGGGCAAGCTACCCCCACTTCTTTCTGGTTCCCTGTCACATACAGCATTGTTCTCTCTCCTTGGACTTTTGGTCTGTGAACCCCCTTTCAAGTTTAATGTGTTTCTTGTATAAAGCATATTGGTGGATCCTGTCTCCTGATCCACTCTGCCTGTGTTGCCTTCCATTGGTGGACTGAGACCATCTATGTTAATGGCAAAGGCCAACATGTACTGCCTCATCTCCGCCATACCAATTTCCTGCTGTTGACTGCCCACTTTTCCTCTCTACTCAGTTGTCTGCCCCACTCAGCGATATCCCTCTGCCACTTTTTATGGACCTGTGGTCGTTTTTATCTCTCTCTATAATGTCCTTCAGTATTCTTTGTAGGGTTGGCTTGGTGGTCATTAATTTCTAATTTTATTGCATGGTGGTCAAATAATATGCATGAAATTATTTCAGTTCCTTTGCATTTACTTAAGCATGTTATGTGGGATAGCATATTATCTATTTTAGAGAATGACCCCTGTGCGGTGGAGAAGAATGTGTATTCTGATGTTGTTGGGAGGAACACTCAGTACACATCTACCAGGTCTATTTGTTCACAAGTTTGATTCAGTTCTGTTATTTCTTTGCTGATTTTTCGTTTGATTGATCTGTCTCTTCATGATAGTGGGGTGTTAAGATCCCCTGTGTAAATGTATTCTTGTTTATTTGGTTTTTCATGTCTACTAAGATTTGTCTTACATAGGTAGATGCTCCCATATTTGGTGCATATATATTTATGATTGTAATCTCTTCCTCTTCAAGTTTTCCCCTAACAATCATGTAGTGACCTTCTTTATCTCTTTTGATCATTTTCGGTTTGCAGTTCACATTGTCTGCAAACATACTAGCTACCCCTGCTTTTTTCTGGGTTCCTGCAAACATACTAGCTACCCCTGCTTTTTTCTGGGTTCCTGTTGCATGGAGTATTGTTTTCCATCCTTTGATTTTTAGTCTGTGAATTTCCTTTTGAGTTAAATGTGTTTCTTGTAGATAGCATATTGTTGGATTTTGTTTCTTAACCCACTCTGCCAGTCTGTTTCTTTTTATTGGTGAATTGAGAACATTTACATTGATTGATATAACTGATATGTACTGACACATCACTGTTGTGTTATCTTTCTGTTGTTGGTTTTCTACATTTTCTGCTTAATTATTTGCCCTGCTTAGTGGTTTCCTTCTGCTGTTGTTCTTGGGATTGTAGTTATCTTTGTCTCTTTCTAGAGTGTCTCTTAGTGTTCTTTGTAGTGTTGGTTTGGTGGCCATGAATTTCTTCAGTTGTTCTTTGTCATGGAAG
>RJWM01034590.1:0-19582 GCA_004363535.1 Dasyprocta punctata | reverse complement strand
GTACCATGCTGATCTTATCACAGTAGCTTTGCAGTATAATTTCAAGTCATGGATTGTAATACTTCCTGCCTTGCTTTTGTTGCCCAGGATTGCCTTTGCTATTCTAGGTCTCTTCTGGCTCCTGGTGAATTTTAGGAACAATTTCTCTAGATCTGTGAGGTATGTTAATGGTAGTTTGACCAGGATTGCATTAAATCTATATAACAGCTTTGGGCGTATGGTCATTTTCACTACATTGGTTCTTCCTATCCAAGAACAAGGGATATCTTTTCATTTTCTGATACCCTCTTCAATATTCTTTTTTAGACTATTATAGTTTTCAAGTATAGATCTTTTACATCCTTTGTTAGATTCATTCCTAAGTATTTCATGTTTTTGGATGCTACTGTGAAAGGTGTTATTTCCATAATTTCTGTCTTAGTGAGTTTGTTGTTTGTGTACATGAATGCTATTGATTTTTGACTGCTGACTTTGTATCCAGTTATGCTGCTGAATTTGCTTATTAACTCTGGTAGTCTTTTGATGGAGTTTTTGGGGTCTTCTATGTAGAGTATCATGTCATCTGCAAATAATGATAGTGTAACTTCTTTCTTTCCTATCTTTACTCCTTTTCTTTCTCTCTAGTCTAAATGCTCTCACTAATTTTTCTAGAACTATATTGAATAGGAGTGGTGATAATGGACATCCTTGTCTTGTTCCTGAATTTAGAGTGACACATTTCAGTTTTTGTTCATTTAGTTTGATGTTGGCTGTTGGTTTATCACAGATAGCTTTTATCAGATTGAAGTAGAGACAATCTTGTCTTTCTTTAGGGTTTTTACCATGAACGAGAGTTGGACTTTATCAAAAACTTTTTCTGTGTCTGTTGAGATGCTCATGTGATTTTTGTCTTTGGCTCTGTTGATATGTTGTGTTACATTTATTGATTTGCATACGTTGAGCCATCCTTGCATTCCTGGGATGAATTCCACTTGGTCATGGTGTATAATCCTCTTGATAATTTGCTGCGTTCTGTTTGCTAGTATTTTACTGAGAATTTTTGCATCAGTGTTCATTGGCCTATAGTTCTCCTTTTTGGTTGGGTCTTTCTCTGGTTTTGGTATCAGAGTAATACTTGCCTCCAGAAATGAACTAGGGAGAATTGCTTCCCTTTTGATTTTATTAGAGAGTTTGAAGAGTATTGGCATTAAATCTCCTCTAAATTTCTTGTAGCTGTGAATCCATCAGGACCTGGACTTTTGTTTGTTGGTAAGTTTATAATGATGTTTTCAATTTGAGTAAGTGATACTGGGTTATTCACAATTTTTATATCTTCTTGATTCAACTTTTGTAATTCATACTTTTCTCGGAATCCATTCACTTCCTCTGTGTTTTCCAGCCTATGTGAGCAAAGATTTCCAAAGTAGGTGTTGATAATCTTCTGAATTTCCACAGGATCTGTAGCAATTTTACCCTTTTTATTCCTCACTGCATGAACTTGCATTTTTTCTTTCTTTTTCTTAATAAGGTTGGCAAAGGGTTTATTAATTTTGTTTATTCTTTCAAAGAACCAACTGTTCAATTCATTAATTCTTTGTATTGTCCTCTTAGTCTCTGTTGTTAATTTCTGCTCTGATGATTACAATTTCCTTCCTTCTATTAGCTTTGGTCTAGACCTACTCTTCTTTTTCTAGAAGCTTCTGGTGCAGCATTAGGTTGTGTATTTGTGCTCATTCTGTTTTCCTGATGTGAAATTCATTGCTATATATTTCCCTCTTAGGACCACTTTCATTGTATCTCACTGG
This sequence comes from Dasyprocta punctata, assembly GCA_004363535.1. Lineage (NCBI taxonomy): Eukaryota > Metazoa > Chordata > Mammalia > Rodentia > Dasyproctidae > Dasyprocta > Dasyprocta punctata. The sequence continues at coordinate 17,798 of RJWM01034590.1, read as the reverse complement.
TTCTGGTACATTGTATCTGCATTTTCAATGAACTGTAGATATTGTTTCATTTCTTCTTTAATTTCTTTTTTTTAAATTTTAAGGATGTAAAATCCAACAAAACAAAACAGAACAAAGTCAATCAAAACAAAGCAGTAGAATTGGTACAGAACTTCAAAGTAGGATACTAGGAAAACAATAGCTACTATACTATATCTTGTTATCTTCACAATAGTTGACCATTCTATCAGGTCTAGCAAAATCAAACCAAAAACAAAACAGAATAAAATCAGTCAAAACAGGATATTAAATAAAGCAAAACAGTGAGAACAATATTGGGCCCCGAAGGCAAAATAGAAGGAAATCCCCCAGATTTGCTACACTGCATACTATCATTCTCCCAAGAGATGCTCAGACTGCTGGGCCCAGGCCTGCAAAATCAACCAAACAATACAGGCATTTAGTTGCTTTATGTACCTTAGTTGCTATCAACTTAACTGGTCCTCCAAACCAGCAGGTTGCTTACGGGGCTGGGGGGGTGTTGATTCTCAACCCACGTGCCAGTAGGCTCATGGGAGGCACTGACTTTTCTCTTCCTGGAACCCACTGTGCCACTTACCAGGAAGGCTGGCTAGTTGTCTTCTGGTTGGATCCTCCCTGATCCAGCATGGCGGGTTCTCAGGAGGTGCTGATCTTTCTCTTCCTGGAGTCCACACTGCTTGCACCACTTACCAGAAGGCTGGCTAGTTGTCTTCTCTTCTTCTTTAATTTCATCTGTAACTCATCAGTTGTTCAAGAGGGTGTTATTTAATTTCCATGTGTTTATGTAGATTTGTAATTTGCTTTTTCATTATCATTTTCACCTCTTGGGTCAATAGTTTGTTATTTTCAATCTCACTAATCTCAGCTGTCCATTGTGTGTGTCTTAGGGTCCTACTGTGTGGCTGATGTTCACCCAATTGCTGGGTCCTATGGTGTAGGGAAAGGACCAGTTACCTGAATTCTTCATGTGGGCCAGTTGTGTGAGTCCTATATTCTTCCTAGGCTGGTTAGCCTAGGAGTATTGATGTGAACCAACCATTAGCTTATATTGTTACTGTGGCTTCAGGCTGTTCCAGGCCACCAGAACCACCTGTCTATATTATGCCATCCAGCCAGGACCCTACTGTGTCACTGGGGGTCTTGCAGGCTCATATAGGTTTCTCCAAATGGTGGGAAGCCTCACTGGTGCTCTTACCAGCCCACCTAGGGTTCTCTGTATGGAAGAAGGACTCATTCTTGCTCTCGCCTGATAGCCATGGTCTCCCAGTGGGGGTTAGGGTTTCTCCTGTTGACCCACTGAAGTCCTCTGCTTGGGGGGGAGTTGCCATGCTCTTGCCAGCCTGTTGAGGTCCTCTGGGTGGTTGGAGGGGTGACTGAGGATCCCACTAGCCCATCAAGGTACTTCAGGTTGTGCCAGGGCTCACTGGTGTTCCCATGGGCTGCTGAGGTCCTCTGGGTGAGGGGAAGGTGTAACCAAGGCTCCCCTCAGATGCTGAGATCATCTGGGTACAGAGGATGGGCAGCTGAGGTCCTCTAGGAGTGGAGGAGGAGCACTCAATGATCCTATCAGCTGCTGAGTTTGTTGGGGTGCTATATCATCTTGTTTTGAAATTATGTATTGTCTTAGTTACTTTTCTCTCATCACTGGGACAAAATACCTGATGCCCAAAATTAGGGAAGCAAAGGTTTATTTCTTACAGTTCTTGAAGGTTTCAGTCCATACTCAGTTGGCTCCAAGGCAGTGTGGCATGGCACGGCGGGCAGCCATTCATGGCTGCTGCAAAACAGCAAGGCATGAACCAGCAAGAGAGAGAAGACACACCTTCCTCCTGCTCTTACACTGTATGTCAGGTCCACACTGTATGGCAGGTGCCACACTCACACCATCAATCCCAGAGCCAGACAACAAAGCAGTCATGAACGCTAGACTCAGCCACATCTATGCCATGATCACATGAGACTTGGCAGGGCCATAGGAATATAACCATAACATGTCATTTTTATCATTTTTTAAATTCTCTGTAAAATAAAAAAAAATAAAAATACTTGTCAGTTGTCTAGTTAAAAAAAAACCTAGAAGAGGTTGGAGTGAAGTATTTCAAGTCCAAAACAAAACACCCTGCCTGCAAAAAAACTCCTTCAACCCAGACTGATATGTCCTGCAAAACTATGTTTCAAAATTCTTGTGAAATAAATTCTTTTCATATCAAAGAGGATCATAAGAAATTCATGACCACCAAACCAGCACTCCAAAACATTTGAAAGTATGTGCTAGAAAGGCAAAATAAACCAACAATGCAATTAGTCTCATGTATTGAGTTTTTCAGGCAGGGCAAGTGGTTAAGCAGAAAAGAAAGATTCAAATTTATCAGATCATAGCTCAATGAAAGTAGAAATCAGTGACAAAATTCCCCTATGGAATTATGCAAGCACATGAAAATTGAATAATATACTGTTGAATACTCAATGAGAACAAATTGGTTTCTAGAATCAAACAATGATGCCACTACCTATGAGACACAATAAAAGCAGTCCTAAGAGAGATATTTATTAATTTATTTGGCTTCTTTGAGATAGGGTCTTGCTATGTAGTGCAAGTTGGTCTTGACCTCATTTAGGTAACCCAGGCTGGTCTCAAACTCACTATGATTCTCCTACCTAAGCTCCCAAGTGTTGGGAGTTCAGGCAAGCACCACCACACCTGGCTTCTTATTTATTTATTTATTTATTTATTGAGACAGGATCTCACTACGTAGTTCAGACTAGTTTTGAGCTTACAGGCTAGTTTTGAGCCAGCCTTGAACCCATGGTGATCCTCCCACCTAAATCTCCCAAGCGGTGGAATTACAGGCATGTATCACCATGCCTAGCCATCACAGGCCTTCTAAGGAAATGGAAGGATACAGTATGTAGCTTCCTCTTTCTTGTTTCACTTAGCATAATATTTTCTAGGCTCATCCACATATCATACTTAATTCCATTTTAATGGCTGAATAATTTTATATATATCCTATTTTCTTTATTTATTCATCACCACCATGCCTGCCAAGAGGGAATTTTTAAGGAGGAAAGATTTATATAGCTCGTAGTTTGTAGAGGTTCTAGTCCATAATCAATTGACTCCAAGGCAGGGTGGGCATATGGCACAGGCAACTGATCATGGCATTGGAAGGTAGCCAAAGCTACAAGAGAGATGTGCGTTTTTCTGCCCCTTATTGTGTACAAGAGGAATGTTACTGTGAGTACCCACATCTGAATGATAGTGTGAGCCCAATGATGCATTTCAAGGTTACAGAAAAATAAGAATAATCCAAATCCAAATCTAACACAAAGAAGGAAATTATATAGATCAGAGCAGGTATTATTGAAGTTGAGACTAAAAAATACAAAAAGTCCATGAGTCAAATATTATTGTATCTTTATACATCATGAGAAGTGGGCAAGAAGATGTGAAAATCAAAATGGAGTCACCTGCAACAACCCTAATAAAAAATAAAACCTGGAGGTATGAAGGAAATATTCTTAAGCATGATTTCCCAAAGGTCACTGTCACAAGACTCTGCCAGGACCACAAGCTTATATAGAGGCCACCACAATCTTACACAAAAAGCACTTCTCCAAGGATTTCTGCCCCGCCAGCACCTGTGCATCTCCAACTGACCCCACTCACATGCTGAACATGGAACTACTGGACTTAATGTTTGCCCTGCTGGATTTTGGACTTGCTTTGGTCTTACTCTTTTCTGTCTCCCTATTTTTTTAATATAATGTTTATCTTGTTTCATTGTATGTTGGAAGTGTCTAACTTTCTTTTCATTTGTACAAAGGGTCACAGCTAAGAGTTTGCCTTGAACCTCAGGGGCAACAATGGACATGGACTTAGTAGCAATGCTGACACTATTAGTACTTCAGCAATTCTTAGAGCAGGATTAAATGCTTTTTGCATAAATAGATGCACATAAGTCTTTTGAGGACCATGGAAGAATGTTACGGCTTGTATCCCTCAAAGTCTCATGTGGTCAGAGGTGGAGCTTGTAGGAAGTGGCAGGATTTAGGGTGTGTGAGCCTGGCATTAACGGCGTGATGCTGGGATTAAGCATGCCCTATGCTGGTGCTGTAATCAGGGTTTTCATGGAAAACAATTTAATATAGGACAAATAATTCATAGTGTTATTTTTTAATAGTCATCCAAAAAGTCAAATATAAAAAGTGCAGGAAATCTGTCCACACACTAAAGACCTGAAGAACTCAGCTGAGGGCCTAGATGCCATGGCAATGTCCTACATGCATCCAACTAGTGCTCATGACAATGTCTCATGCAAATCTATCTCACAGATCTGTGCTGGGAAGGCCCAAAGGTCAGTGGTAGAAGCTAGAAAGTGTGTGCCAATGGGATAAAGGATCTGTGCCAGCAGGCTGAGTGATCTGTACTGGAGCCAGGAAGCAATGCTCAAAGTAAGGACCAGAGCTACCCCCAAAAGTACCACAGCCATCCTCAGCAACTAAAAGGGCCCAAGTTCCTCCAACAATGAGAATAGCTGAGTTCCTGTCAGGAAAGCCAGTATGGCAATTTTCACAAAGAGATCAAACAGCACACCATCTTCTTCTCTGGAGCCAGGAAACAATGATCAAAGTAAGGACCAGAGCTCCCCCTAAGTGAACTGCAGCCATTCTCAGTGACAACAGGGTCCCAGGCTCCTCCAACAATGTGCACAGATAAGTGCACACCAGTGGTTCTTCAGGAGAACCAACAGCATCACCTCTTCCTTTTCAGTTCTCCTTTTTATGTTGTTGGCAACAATTCTCAGGTGGGCCCTCCACACTCAGCACCACACTGATTCAGTTCAACCGGGTGTTACAAGCTGACCACTAGTTGTAAATCCACCACACCTGGGTTTGAGTACTACTTGCCTAAAGGACATGTAACCTGAATGACAGAAAGAACTCTGCTGCTACTGCTTCACTACTTTGATGTGTTGCTGCCTTCTGCCTGTTACACCATGAACTGTTTCTTCTCTGTCATGCCCTTCTGCCATGCCACCCTGACTTGGAGACAGTCAACTGTGAACTAAAACCCCTACAAATTATGAGCTACAATAACACTTTCTTTCTTTAACTTTGGGTGTCAGGTATTTTGTTTCAGAAACAAGAAAAGTAACTAACAGTACTTGACAATGAATTATATTACAAAGCAATATGAACAAAAACAGCAAAGTCCCAGAACAAAAATAGACACATAGACTAATGGGTCAGTGCATATTACACATAAATATATCCATGCAATTATACTCATGTGATTATGGAAATAAGTGCCAGAAATATATGTTGGAGAAAACACAGGCTCTTTAGCAAATGGTGTTGGGTAAACTAGATATCCAGTTATAGAACATTGAAACTAGGTCTTTTATCTTTCCCTGTACATAAAATGATTTCAAAATGGACCTCCATTTAAGACCTGAAACTTTGTTTTTTTGTTTATTTTTGGTACTGGGGATCAAACTCACAACCTTGTGCCTGCCAGGCAGGCACTGAGGCCACTGAGCTAAATCCCCAGACCTATTTTTTGAGACAGGGTCTCATTATGCAGTTCAGGCTGGCCTTGAACTCACTTTGTAGCCCAGGCTGGTCTCAAACTCACAATGATCCTCCTGTCTCAGCCTCCCGAGTGCTGGGATTAAAGGCATGTGCCACCACACCCAGCTCAAAACCTGAAATTTTGAAATTGCTAAAAAAAAAAAAAAAAAACCCACACATAAAAACAAAAAGACAAACACTTCCTGAATAGTTCCAGCAACACACGAAATAATAGCAAGTATCAATAGTTAAAACAACCTCAAATTAAAAAGTTCCTGCCCAACAAGAACCTCACCAACAGAGTAAAGACACTGCCTAAGAAATGGGAGAAAATCCTTACTAGATATTCTCTGAAAGGGGATTAATATCTTTAATATATAAAGAACTAAAATAACCATTATCACTTAAAACCTAAGTAGCCCAATCAATAAATGAACCAATGAATTGGACAGACACTTCCCAAGAGAAGAAGTAGAAATTACCAATAAGTATATCAAAAACTTTCAGCATCTTTAGACATCAGGGAAATGCAAAACAAAATTACACTGATATTCCAAATCACCCCAGTCATAATGGCTATCATCAAAAATACAAATAGTAAATTCTGATGAGGGTTTTGGGGAAAAGGATCCCTTCTACATTTCTGGTCACAATGTAAATTAGTACAACCTCTATAGAAATCAATATGGAGGTTCCCACAAATAGGAAAAATAGGGCCCCAGTCTTATTCAGTTATACCACTCTTTGGTGTTTAACTGATGGAATTAAAGTCAGCATCCTGTAGGGAAGCCAACATACCCATGTTTATTGCAGCAGGATTGATAATAGGCAAACCAATCAATAGATGAATGGAAAAACAAAGTGTGATGTATATATACTATGGTGTATTATTCATCTATTTTAAGAAAATAGATGGAATTGGAGACGCCACATTGAGTGAGATAAGCCAGACCCAGAAAGACAAATATCACATGTCCTCTCTAATATGTGAAACCTAAAAGACAGAACAGGAAAGTACAAAGGAAGCCAGTGGCAGTCATGGCCCAAGAGAACCAAGAAGCCAACCCATGCCCTCCCATGAGCCAGCTGGCATGCATGCTGGGAGACAAGAAGAGCCCCCCATCCTGGTAAACAATAAGCTGATTCAGGGGGAAACAGGTTGAGATGATAGCAACTGAGGTGAAAAAACAACTTACTGCTTGTATTGTTTGACTGACTTTACAGGCCTAAAGCCAGTAGTCTGAGCATCTATTTAGAGGATAACAATATGAAATATAACAACTGTGGAGGATTTCCTTCTCTATTGTTATTGAAATCCAATACTGTTTTGTTTTCTTCCATTTTATTGATTCATTTTATGTCCTTTAAAATAAAAAAGTTAAACAAAAAGAAAGTATAAAGGAGACTATTATTAGAGAAGAGGAATGGAATGAAAGAGAGGGGAGAGAAGTTTGAAGCATGGTATTGGAGAAATACACATGATCAAAAATACTGCATTGAAAACAAATATTTCATACAATTAATGGGCTTTGATAATAAAAGGAGAAAATTCCTAACACTAAGGATATTCTCTCTCTCTTTCTCTCTCTCCCCTGAAGATTTAACACATTTTGGAAACTAAAAGTTCATCAAAATATAATCAGATACATAATAAATTTTGCTTTGCATATGAGAATTATGACAGCTATGATTACATTTTCACTTGGAGGGAGTCATTGAGTTTTGCATACCCTAATCATGAGATTTGGGTAATTTCCATTCTACAGAAAACATGGCAGAGGGCAAATTTCATGTCCTTGTTGCGTAGGCTGTAGATGAAAGGGTTTAAGGCTGGGGTCACCACAGAGTACATCAGTGTGATGATCTTATGCATAGCAACTGAGTTGCCAGATGTGGGACTCACATACATCACCATTATGGATCCATAGAACAGAGACACCACAGCCAAGTGTGATCCACAGGTGGAGAAGGCCTTTCGTCGTCCTGCTGAAGAAGGAACCTGAAACACAGCTCTGAGCACCAGAGTGTAGGATCCAAGGATGTACAAAATAGTGACAATGATGAACACAGAGCTCAAAGAATAGAATACATTTTTTATGATGGGTGCAGGTGCACAGGACAATGCCATCAGGGGGTCCACATCACACAGAAAGTGATCAATGATGTTGGGACCACAGAAAGGTAATTGAGAAATAAAGAAAATTGGGATTGTGTATCCAAGGAAACCAGTGAGCCAACAAAGACACACCAAGACACCACAGAACTGGCCGGTCATGATGGAGGGGTAGTGTAGTGGGTGGCAGATGGCCAGGTAGCGATCATAAGCCATGACAGAGAGAAAGATGCATTCTGTTGTGCCCAAGGAAAAGAAGAAATAGAATTGAGTGAAGCATCCAGCAAAGGATATTGTCTTAGTTTTGGAAAGAAAGTTGCCCAGCATGTTGGGGACAGTGCATGTCACATACCAGATTTCTAGGAAGGAGAAGTTGGCCAGGAGCACGTACATAGGAGTGTGAAGTCGGCGATCCCGTCTCACTGCACAGATGATAGCCATGTTCCCAGTCAGAGTCAACATGTAGACCAGCAAAATCACTGAGAAAAGGATGACCTGTACATTCCAGGGGCCAGGAAAGCCCAACAGGACAAAGTGAGTCACTGTAGATATCCCTGACTTGTTCATGGTCCCCAGACTGGAGAGAAGAAAAATGGATAACAATTAGCTTTGCTGCTGAAGCATGCTCAAGTTTTTCTTAGACAAAGAGTTTGGCTGTTATAGGACAATCTGAAAGAAGTTTTGAACAAATTCTGCTGGATTCTGCACATACTCTTTGCCACCCTCCCAATGTTTTATCCATTCTAGGGTGTTTTTCCTTCTATGAGAGAAGGCAACAATGAAAGTGTTGAATGCTTGACCAGCAGGTGCAAAGCCCTGGGTTTGATTCTGAGCACTGATAAAACAAAACAAAACAAAACAAAACACCAATGAAATTTACAGAAATCTCAAAACAGAGGTAAAAATATTTTTTAGACCCAGGTTGTTTTTCAGTGAAAGTGGCTCATATAAAGCAGTTACTTTATGCTATTTGTTTCAAAATAGGAGGAAATGTATGCCATCATTTTCAGTGGTTTAGAATAGAATGGTTAATTTGAATGGTTTGTGCCATCACATTATTTCAAATTATTTCTGGTGATACTTTTGTTACATTACATTTTAAATCTCTTTTTAGTAATATTAGAAAAATACTAATAAGGATATTCAAGTGATAAGTTTTTATGTATTTTACTTTTTCCTGTTTAAAGACTTTTATATTGTACTATAGCTCATTCATAATTTGATAATTAATCCTATGATTTTAGCAATGAAGTATGTTTTTCACTCCCTAGGGACTAATTTTACATGATAATTTATCATGTTTCACATATACTTAAATAGTGGTGTTTCTCTAAAGAGGAATGTAACATATTTTGAAGATGAAATGAATGATCATCAAGAATTTTCTTTTAGATCTCTTTTGACTATGTTGCCAGAGCTTTTCATACTCTTTATTTTGAAGATATTACTTCAGTTAACTGAAAAAAAAATCTGCTCAACATTTAAAATCACAAGTATTCCCCTTTTACAATTATTCCCCAAAAAGTTAAAGTCATAAAATTATGGTTATATGTGCTTATCCATATTTACAGCAGCACAATTCATAATAGTTGAATTTTAGGTACAGCCTATACTACATAAGATAAACATATTTATTATGATGTAGCTGTTGAAGGCTCAGTAAATTATAATCCATGAAGTGAACTATGAGTTAACTCATTCAGAAACAATGTAATCAACTTTGGAACTGATTATGTCTGAACAGGTTGTAGTCTACCTGACAAGAAACTGTGAAGAAAAGGTAACTGAAAGATGAAGACCAGTAAGTTTCACTCTTAAACGTGTGATGACCATAAAAACTAAACTAATCTACGTTGACGGTCATTTTCTTGAGACATCATGAACAAATAGTTCCTCACCAAGGAATTCTACCCATTCTCCATCTTCTCCAGCAAGAAGCCTTTCTTTCAAACAAGATGAGACAGCAGAGAGCAGCCACTTGCCCTTGGACTGCAGCAAGTGGAGAAATGATTCTAAACTTACTGTCTGTGACCCCAAAACATACTATACACGTGTACTATTAATCTGAAACAAAGAGACTTTAAAAAGTTACAAAATAAATAAAATTTATAAGATGGAGCTTTAAGTTTTTGAGCCATATACTACTTTTGTTGACATTAAAAACAGCAAACAAATTCAGAAAACCTTTAGTTTCAGGGAAAGCATCATAAATGAATTTCACAGAAAATTTCTGCATAATTGTAAGAAGCAGTTCCTAAAACAGTCACCATTATGCTCTGTGGGGAATCTTAGTCTTCATACATACTGATGTGATTCTATATGACTTCTTTTTCTGCCATTTCTCCTATAGGGCAGATGAATAGTAGAATGGATAAATGGTAAAACTGAGAGGAAAGAAAATGAAACAAATAACCAAAGCCAAAACAATCAGTAAAACAAATAAGACAACATCAATTTTGTCTTTGCTTCAATCTCTGAAGATATAGTTACTTGCATTTTATTTTACTTAAATTCTTTACAAAATTGTAACAGTCCTGGTACCTCAGCAAGTTCCTGACATGGGCAAGAGTTGTTCATGACTTTGATAATGTTTGATGCATTAATTCTGGAGCATATGAATTCCATGGTCAGCTAAACACTCAGGAATTTCAGTTTTCTTTTGGTTATAAGCTTTAAGAAAAAATGATACTCTTTGACCCTCAGTCTCTTGGCCATACTGAGTGAACAAATGTAGAGATGAGTGGGTTCACCTGCCATGTGTAATAATAGCAGTGCCCATCAGAGAAGACATCTGTCACCACGCAGCCTTCCTAGTTCATCCTGGAGGGAGCGCAGACAGAGGTCACAAAGACCTCTCCCCAGTCCTAAGATGGAGACTCTGTGTGAGAGCTTCCTGCACAGTTAATTTCACTTCTCTTGCACCCTAAGAGTCTAGTGGTCTGTTTCTGAATGTGTGGAGACAATGTGTCGGTCCAGTTTATGCTTTGTGCCAGGCAGGCTTGAGAAGTATCAGGTCTCTCTTGACGTGAGCCCGTGATTTTCCATGCTGGCCTTAGGGATTTTCCTTTTTCCCTGGAGATTTCAATGATAATTTTGATAAATTGATCTATAGGGATTATTAAAAATAATGTGCTACACATTAAGTGAGCTTGGGGTGGGCATGTTCTCCCTAAGGTTGTTTTCCAAACAGGATATGAATTTTGGGCAATGGATACACAGAGCCTCTGATTAAATGTCTTCCTAAGGGCCAATTTTCCTTAGATAATTTCATATTCTATGAATGAGAAAGTACAATTTTTTATCTTTTAAAATGAAAATACAAAGAAATATGTTCAAGTGCCTTACGCTTCTTGCTACTGTTTAAAAAGATGCTTTGGTGGAAATGTACTGAATTATTTTAGCACTTAATCACCAGAGGCTTCTCTTCCTCACACCCCTAATGATGTCAGGGATGTGTCACAACTAAGCAAGTGTGTTTCTTATTTGAGCAGGTTGGAGCTCCACAACATGACCTTTCTTCTTCAGCACTGGTTGAGGGCATGAAAATGGAATTTGTTTTTGGCATAATTTTGTCTGTTACTTTTCTGACTATTTGCACTTTAGCCTCTGAGAGGTTCATGTTGCTCTCAGATTGACATGGAAACTGCAGTGCACAGGCAAAAATGTATTTGGCATTATTATTGCATACTATGCGTGACATTGTGGTAGTCACACTGGTTTTGGGAGGAAGCATGAGCAAAGATCCTATTGGGAATAACTATATTGGAAGCAAAATTAGATGTGTCCTCATGAGGTGCAATGCTTACACACTGGATCAGTATGACAGAAGACTTCATGGAGCTTTGAAGAAGAGGAAGGCAGATTTTTACTTTATCTCTAAGAGATAGAAGTATGGCACATAGAGGTACTAAGCATAGTCTGATTTTGTAGTGAAAGACAACCTCGAATAAGGAAGGCATTCATTGATGGTTTTTTTTTCTTTTTGCCTTTGATTCATTCTCTTTAAGAATATTTATTTTTGAATTTAAAATATTGCATTCTTTTCAAAGGTTTCAGGTACAAATGCACTTGATCCCCTCCACTAGCTAAAGTTAAAACTTTAGCAAATATGTATCATGGTAAAAGGATATACATGTGTATGTGTACATTGCTATATACACATATTGCTGATTTTATATATCCATCAATATCAATATATAATACAGCAATAGCACATGATTACTCGGTGAAGTTCTACATCTTTAAAAAGTCTTATTGAGAATTTATTGCCAGTGAACAAAGTTGAACTGCTAAAAAACTATGAAACACAAGTTTCACCCTAGGTGAGATCCAGAACACACTTCCTGAAGCCCTTCTTCATCACTGTTAGAAAGAGCTAAAATCACGTTACCTGCTTAGTATGTAAAAGAGTGCACTCTCTGAGGGCTACCTTCTGCTGTGTCACCTTGGTTCCATGAGAAGCTGGGACATATGGGAAGCCATACCACGCATGCTGTAGCACAGCAATGGCTGCAGTAAAGGCATGTTACCAGTGTTCTCATTGGGACCCCTGGAGGGGGAGGGTGCTTGAAACACTTAGCATAACACAAGCACTCAATCTACTACAGCAATGGCAGGTGGATTATTTTGGGTCTCTGCCTCTCTCACAGGGATGTAGATATTCTTTGACTGCTACAGCCACAGGTATAGGTTTTGCCTACCCTGTGCCCTCTGCTGACCAAAATCACACCATTAAGACTTTGCAATGGTTGGCTGCTGCATATAGGATGCTGCTAGGAATAGCGTCTGACAGAGGAACTCGTTTTACAGGGATCCAGGTACAACAATGTACCAGAGACAGTGATGTCACATGGCATTTTCATGTGCCCTACGGGCCACAGGCTGCTGGTATGATTGAGAGATGCAGTGGGCTCCTAAAAGCCCAGCTGGCCCATTGGGCTCCAAGATTCACCAGGTGAGTACTGACCTTACCCCCAAGCAATTCAATTGCTCAGGGACCAACAACAGTGCATGAGTGACAGCTCACTGGATCGTCTCCTGAAAGTGCAGCCAGTCCATCTGCATATCCAACCCACAGATCAGGGTAACTAAGGTGATGAAAGGGGCTTTAACCCTCTCCTCGATGGAGCCTACACAGCCCAGAGGCTGTGATCACTGGACTTGGGATTGGTCTACAGACCCCCTACTGGGCAAGTGGGTGTTCCTTTTGGAACCTTGGGAGGAAGGACATAAACTTGCTGTAGAAATACAGTCCTAGACTTCAACTTGGGCAATAAAACCCTCAGTGTACACTCTGTCAGACATTGGAGCCACTATTGTGAAAGGGAGTGACACTGTGGATGCTTTACTCATTCCCTTGTGGGCCATGGATTTAGCTCCAACTCCCTTACCCTTTGTAGCAATGGGAACCAGGTTTGGTATTGTAAGCTGGGAGACAAGATGATTCCAGTTACAATCCTATCACAGGATGAGCATGTGGCCTGCATCCTCCCAGAAGGGCAAAATCTCCCTATAATGCGTTCTCTTTCTGGTGCATTCTTCTGAATAGGATGAGCCACTCTAACAGTGTTGTCTCATGGGCACATGCATTTGCTTGTGTGCACCAAGAACTGCACTATTGGGAGTGCACTGAACTCCTGACCGAGGAACCGAGGGCCTATTGTGGATGATGCTGTTAGTATCCATGCTAATTGGAGTGACTAGCAACAGCAACACTGAATCTATGATATTGGGTCACAAATCTAGTTCATACAGTTAAAAGCTGCAAATTGTGTTAGCTCAGTTTGTTGTTTTCTAGGCTGTGTTTGATGCTCTTCATACCACTATAGCCCAAATCAACATAATTGTTTTAAATAGTGGTTGGTCCTGGTATGCCATGACCGAGATTGACTAAGGGTCATAGAAAATACTGTGGCACAGTGCCAAAGAACCAGGAACTAGGCCAAATAAGCAACAACTTCTCATTTCCAACAAATTGAAGAGTTAAGATCTTTTAACAGACTCAAAATCCAAAAACCAGCTACACCTGGAAGATACCTCAGAGATGTAATCATCACCTACAGGCCTAAATACTAGCAATAAAGCAACCCACCATAGGCAATTTACAAGCATCACCCCAGAAATTAAACTAAAAAAACAGAGAAAATAAAATGAGAAGACACAAGCAAATGCAACCCCAGACATCCAGCTTGTCAAAGGCAAATCCAGGGGGCAAAGAGGTGGGACAACCCAAGGGCCCCACACTAGGCCTCTCTGAAGTGGTAACAACAAAGCAATTGAATGAGGCTCTGGAAAAAATGAAATCAGAAATAATCTCTCAGATAACTACAGAGATTACCAAAATACATACCATGCTTAGTGATGTTAGAGCAGACATAGGCAAATAATACATAAATAAATGAGCTTAAGAAAATTATGGAAGCTCAGGATAGGAAAGAAATGGAATCCATAAAGCAGATTCAAGCAGATATCCAGGAGAATAAAAACTCCACTGAAAGTATTCAAAGCAGATTAGGCCAATGTGAGGACAGGATCTCAGATATTCAAGACAGGCATGCAGTTAGCAACCAGGGAAAGAAAGATTTCTCAAAGCTAGCAAGGGAACATGAGAAATCAATCCAGTAGCTGCTAGTTGAGACAAAGAAGAATAATTTAAGATTAATTGGAATCAATGAACAAGCAGAAGATAGTACAAATGACATTAAAAACATGTTGTAACAGACATCATGACAAAAAATTTTCCTGGTAGAGAAAAAGAATTTGACATACAAATAAGTGAGGCATATAGAACTCCAATTAGCAATGATAAAAAAATCTACATCTAGGCATATCATAGTGAAGATTCAAGAAATTCAACACAAGAATAGAATCTTAAAAGCTGTTAGGAAAAAGAAACAAATCACATAAAAAGGAAAGCCCATCAGAATCACAGCTGCCTTCTCAGCACAAACCCTCAAGACAAGGAGAGATTGGACTGAAGTATTCCAAGTTATAAAGGAAAACAATTTTTAACCCAGATCAATGTACCCTGTAAAACTATCTTTCAAAATTGATGAAAAAAATAACATACTTCCATGACAAAAAACTTCTGAGGTAATTTATGACCACTGAATCAGCAATTCAAATATTCTGAAGTACATTCTAGAATGAGATAATAATGACTACAGCTCCATGAACCCCAACAGCAGGAATCCACCAGCGAAGGCAAACAATTACAGGGAGTAGAAGTAAAGGGAGGGAGCCAATGACAGGAAAATAACATGACAAGGACAAGTCCATACATATAAGTTTTAACTACCAATGTTAATGGTCTCAATTCACCAATCAAAGGACACAGACTTGTAGAATGGATCAATAAGCAAGATCCAACAATATGCTGCATAGAAGAAACACATTTAATTCAAAAAGAAATTCATAGACTGAAAGTCAAAGGACAGAAAACAATACTCCATGTAACAGGAACGCAGAAAAAAGCAGGGATAGCTATTCTATTTGCAGGCAAAGTGAATTTCAAGCCAAGATTGATTAAGAGACATAAAAATGGTCACTACATTTTCATAGAGTGGACAATCCAAGAGGAAGAGATAAAAATCATAAATATATATGGACATAATACTAATGGACATAAAATATCTAATAAGCCCTAATACAAATGTATTGGGAGACCTCAATACTCCAATGTCACAAAAAGGCAGGTCAACTGGACAAAAAAAATCAATAATGAAATTTTAGAACTAAATCAAACTTTTGAACAAATGGACTTAGTAGATATCTATAGAGTGTTCCACCCTACAACATCAGAATACACATTCTTCTCAGCTGCATATGGGATGTTCTCCAAAATAGACCATATACTGACTCATAGGACATGCTTAAGTAAATGCAAAGGAGTTGAAATTATCCCATGCAAACTATCAGACCACGGTGCAATGAAATTGGAAATCCAAGCCAAAGGAAACCACAAGAACTTCATAAACACATGGAAATTAAATAGCACACTACCAATGATGAAATTAAAGAAGAAATTTAATGGTTTTTAAGGTTGGATGATAATGACAATACAACATATAGGAATTTGTGGGACACAATGAAGGCAGTTTTAAGAGGGAAATTTCAGAGTTCTGGGAAGATGGCAGAGTAGTAGGATGCAGGGAAAACAGCCTCTCTGAGAGACACCATCTAGACCTGGGAATACACTATCTTGAGGAAGACAAAAAGGAAGGAGATGGGTTCCTTGGACCCAGGAAGAACCTGAAGTTTGAACTAAACCCCACAGAGAGAGTGAAAAGAAAAAAATTCAACTAAGAAGAAGGCACTAGCTGGCAGTGCCTTCACCCAGAGCCCGACTCACTGCACAAGGGGATCTGTTGGAGCCCGGCAGTGCAGTCACGGTGTTTGTGGTGGCTGGTGACCCTGGGGCCTCTACGGAACCATTCATTGGTGGAGGAGAGCAGCAGGTGCAGAGGACTGTGCTGGCTGGCAGTGAGTGCGGAGGGCTCAGTGCAACCATGGGAGAGAGCAATTTGCCAGGAGCCATTCTGGAGTCGGGCCAGATAAGCCTGGGACTAAAACTGTTGCTGGCTTCCCCCAGCACCTCGTAGCTGGGCACAGACCCGTGGAGACTGCTTGGACTGTGGTGAGCCCAAGGAGTCTGCTCTCAGGGCACCCCTGCTAAGGTTGTCTACCACTCTGTCCACAAATAGCTGCTGGCTTGCAGGAATATACTGCCATGATTTGGTTTGCTATCTCCACAGGCTGTCCACCAGTGAATCCAGAGAGAACCTGGGAAGAGGACCTTTTTTTCTTTCTTTCTTTCTTTTTCTTTTTCTTTTCTTTTTTTATTTTTATTGCTTGTTTAGTTTATTTTATTATTATTATTATTATAAATTTTTTTTAGTGTGAGTTTGGTTTCTGCCCTCCTTCTGGGTGTGGTCTTGTTCTGTTCTCCTTTTTATCTCTTTTGGCTCTCATTTCTCTCAGTGGTTTCCCTAAGTTGGTGGTACCCATCTTTGTCCTTCAACCTACTTATAGTCTCTTTCTCTTTTCCTACTTCTCTGCTTTCTCTTAAATTCATTTTGGGTCTTAACCCTTGGGGGACAAGATTGACATTTTTTGAACCTATGTACTACATATGATTGTTTTGCATTCTGATGTATGGTTACAAATTCAGTTTATATGGTTGGTGGTTGCAAATCAGGGGTTGGCTCAGTTTACTGTTTTGTTGACTGTGTTTGGTGCTGTGGGTGCCACTGAAGCCAGAATTCACTCAATTGATCTGGCTAGCTGTTGGCCTTGATGGTCCAGGACTGAGATTGACTGGGGGTCATGCAGAGAGCTGGGGCACAGTGCCAAGGAACCAGGGACTAGGCTAGGTGAGCAGTGGTTTCTCATTTCTGACAAACTGAGGAAGTGGGATTTTCCAATAGACTCAGAGCCCAGGAACCAGCTACACCTGGAACATATCTCTGGGAAGTGCTCATCACCTGCAAGTCCTTAATACCACCATTAAAATAACCCACTGCAGGCAACTAACAGGTATCACTTTAGGTATTAAACTAAAAAAGAAAAGAAATGAAAAGACACTTAAACAGGACACAACCTCAGACACCCAGTCCACCAAAAGTAAACCCAGGAGGCAATGAGGCTGGAAAATCTGAAAGTACCCTACAAGGTTTCTCTGAAGTGGTAACAAAGCAATTGAATGAGGCTTTGGAAAAAAATGAAATCAGAAATAATCTCTCAGGGCCAGGAGTTTGGCTCAGTGCCTTAAGCACCTGCCCTGGCAGGCACGAGGTTGTGAGTTCAATCCCTGGTGCCACAAAAAAAGAAAGAAAGAAAGAAAGAAAGAAAGAAAGAAAGAAAGAAAGAAAGAAAAGAAAAGAAATAATCTCTCAGATAACTACAGAGATTACCAAAATACACACCATGCTTAGGGATGTTAGAGCAGACACAGACAAAAAAAATGAGCTTAAGCAAATTGTGGAAGTACGACATAGGAAGCAAACGGATTCCATAAAGCAGATTCAAGCAGATATTCAGGAGAATAGAAACTCCATTGAAAGTATTTGAAGCAGATTAGGCCAATGTGAGG
>RJWM01034589.1:0-19587 GCA_004363535.1 Dasyprocta punctata | reverse complement strand
CTGCTATTGCTTTTAGATGAGATCAACAGGGTCAAATCTGAGATTAATATTCATACCTGAGACAAAGGTGACTGTACAGCCCATGCGTATCTCATGGAAAATCCTAAAGGGAGTTGAGGACTTAGCTCAGTGGCTTAAGCATCTGCCTGAGGGGCACGAGGTTGTAAATTCCATACAAGGAACCAAAAAAAAAAAAAAAAATCCTGAAGGAGAAAGCCTGGTGTAGTGGGTTGGTAACTGGTGGTCAAGTTATATACCAGCTGAACTAAATCAGTGTGGTGCTGAGCATGGATGACCCACCTCAGAACTGTTGCCAGCATAAAAAGGAGATGTGGAGAAGAAAAAGTTGCATTTGGGTTTTCCTAAGTGTTGTTCTTTGGAGCCATTGGTTCTCCTGGAGGAGCTTGTCATGCTGGCTCCCCTGATGTGAACTCAGCTGTTATCATCAGAGGAGCTCAGGACCTTGTTGCTGAGAATGGTTGCAGTTCACTTTGGCAAAGCTCTTGTCCTTACTTTGAGCATCACTTCCTGGCTCCGGAGGGGAAGATGTGTGCTATTTAATCTCTAGAAGTTTGTCATGCTGGCTTCCTGATATATATTCAGCTCTTATCTGAAGAGGAGCTCAGGACCTCATTGTCTCTGATGATGGCTGTGGTACTTTTGGGGGCAGCCCTGGTTCTTATTTTGAGCATCACTTCTTGGCTCCAGTGCAGAACCCTCAACCTACTAGCACAGATCCTTCACACAACTGGCCTGGACTTTCTAGCTTCCACCCATCACAGATCTATGGAATAGGCTTTCTTGGATCATTGTGGTGGGCTCTAGGTTTTCAGCTGAACTCATGCAGGTTTTTGCCAGGGGATCTAGGACCTTGGCTGGATTTTCTAGGTCTTTGGTGTGTAGACAGATTTTCTGCACTTCCTTTGTGTTTCACTCCTTAGGTGACCTTCAAAAAATATTACTATAAATGATGTGTCCTGTATGCAATTGTTTTCCTTGCAACCCCTGACCAGAGCACCCAGCCAGTCCTTGGGCCTCAACAAAATACTCCTACCAGAGAGATCACCACAGTGTGTCTCATGAGTGGGCAGTGCACAGATATCTGGGCCTGGACCAGTCACGGGCTCAGTTTGGCTAATATGGTGATTGAGGGATGAATATCACGGGGCTCAGCTGATATGCTGAAAATTAACCGGGATCTGAAATCATGAATATAAAAAGGGGCTTTTACTAGTATGAAGCTATCTCTTCTACCCACTTTTCCATCTTAAGTGTATCTAATGGTATGAATCTGTGCAGATGTTATTATTGAGAGACTGTCCACACTTCGTGATGAGAAAGGAAGATAAGTCAATCATATTTATGGACCCAGGAAAAAACTGTGAATATGAACAAATGTGAGTCTGAACTTCAGGTCTGCAAAGCTTTGACTTCCACCCTGGGGGGAAGATACAGGTTTTTCATTTTCTCCAACCTGGATTAGGAGCACTTTGGTCATTGTCCTGCTGGTGCCTGTCAATAGTCAATGACTAGACGAAACCTTTGGGCCTGAGTTCACAATTTCATCCTTCACGAGACAAACCCTCTCATTCACAGCTAGTTCTTGTGCATAGTTTCCTTGTGTCATTTCCCCATGTCTACACTCCTTTAAGGATAAGACATGATACAGAAGATGGATTTCTAGCCCTTAGGTTAGTAAGTTTTACGTGAGTGCGATTCACCCTAAGGACTTGTTCACAGGTCTTTCAATGATCCTAGACTGACCCAGTTCTCTTCCTTTTCTCACATGTAGCTATCGAAAATGTCAAATGTGCTAAGAGTGCAGCATCTTAACATACTGGGGGCTGGTGCTCGCTGGAAGAGTCTGGGCTCTTGTACTGTCCCCATTAGAAACTGATGTATTTCAAACTTTGATTCTAAAAAACAGCTGTAAAAGTCATTGGAGTATGGCAGACAGAGAAGTTGACTCTCTAGTACTCTAACAGAAGCCAAAGCACATCTACCATTGAAGCTATAGGCTGGCTACCCATCTGGTCCCCAGACCTGTCCATAAAGTATAGCGAATAGTAGGGTACTACTCCCAGTTTGCAGATTCTCTAGTACTTAACTCTGTCCACATTTCTGCTTTCATGTGTCAATGAGTATTAAATCCTCCTTTGCTGATTTCTGAGTCTTAAATGAAGACCTCTCACCAAAAATTTCTATAGGATATCATAAAAGCAAAGTAGTTTCTGAGAAATGTGTTTTCAGAAGTCAAGTCAATAGTAGAGAACTGAGCACCTGAGCACCAAGTCTGATCACTACCGCTACAAGTCTCAGAAATCTGCCATTTAGAGGACAGCACCAGAACCACTTGAAGGTGCTTCCAGTGTGACCTGCACACCTGGAATCATGGTCCTGAAATATGACCATTATTTCATAGACAAAAGAGAAAAAAGAATTTGCATGAAGTACATAGTGGTGGGAAATATCAGAGATCAGATTTGTATATATTGAGGTGGCTTCGAGTTGTCCAGGAGAAACTTCAAGTTTCAAATGCAAACTAATGACACTCAAGTTTGGGAAATGTCAGTAATCACATGTGAATATTCACGTAATGTGTTATCACTGTGGTACAACATACAATCGTATGAATTGGATGATAAATTTGGGAATCATTCAATAAAAATGTGGAATGTCTTAACTCTGAAAAAAGATTAAGTTGATTCCAATGGTATTTCTGTTTGAAACAGGTGTGACATCAGAATGCTCTGGTTTGTAAGTTCACAGTATAGTGACTATGGGTAACAATAATGTCCCGTACATGTCACAAAGTTGAAAGAAAGATTGGGAAAAATTTCACCATAAGGAAATGTTGAACTTAATTTAAGTCTTATGCAGTGCATATATGTGTTAAATATTACATACTAATCCTTGATATGCTCCATTTTTATGTTTTTATATGCCAGTTTAAAATGAATTCAAATAAATATCCTTAAAGGTGAACTATCCCTAGCAAAGAAACACAGTAAAAATATTTGTGAAATGATCAGTGAATTTTATTCACTGCAAATAACTTAATATTTACTATTAGTGTGGTCTTTTCACTGATACAGAAAATTAAGTGATACTCGATAAGGAGGATGGATGATTGTTCTTGGCAAGTTGAATAACGACATTTGCCACATCAGCCTCAGGAAAATGAGATCCACTTCTAAAGCCCATTCATGGACCTTCATCTCTTATTCCAAGACATTTGAGATAACTGATGATGGTGACTGACTGACATCTGTACATTGTATCATTGTATCGTTGCAAGCATTGAGACTATATTGTTCACTAATGTGCTTTACTGAGAATTTACTTGGGAAGCCATGGTTGTAAATCTTGGCCCATTTGGAAAGCTCCGTCATGGCAATCAACCAATTTTCCCCCAGGCTTTAAGTCTTGTTATTTATAATGTCTGAATAATTTTCAAAACTAGTATTCAGTGTCATTGGATTTCTTATCTCTCCTTGAAAAATCACTGCAGGATACAATTCTTCAAATTTATCCAGTGTTGTGAATATAGTCAGCTTGCGCACAATGTTGGTTTGTAAAAAAATTATATCAAAATTCAGTGACTTCTAACACTAACTAGAGATTTACTTTGTGATCATGGATGTTCAAATTGATAATCACTTGGCTGAATAGACAGGGTTTTTGTAGTTGGAGTCACCATTGGGCATAAATCTCTCTCTCTCTCAGTGTAGGCTGTGTGATCTGTACCAAGGATCAAGGGCTGTGACTCTCAAGTGACAACATCCTTAGAGCTAGTTGAAGAGTCAACAAAATGTGTGAAGGGAGCTGAATGGGCAAATTTGAGTTCAATGGCATTCAGTGTATTACACAATGTAGGTTTCCTTATTTACCTCGATAGTTCCTAAAGTTCTAAAATCCTTACTACACTGATTTATCAAACATTTGATCCTTACATGGAAAAACAATTATAATTTTCAGCCATTATGTTATAATATGTTTTCAAATCTATTTTTGAATAAGTACAAAATAAAGCTGCATGTGATTTCAATGCACGACTTTAAACAAAAACTAACCGAGTGGTATCAAGAGAAAAACATCTTTTTAGCAGAAAAACGTATCCTAAAACATGATTTGTAAATCTATGTGTCCCTGCTAAAACACAGAATTTATTTCATTCAGTTGGTCCCCGGTGGTTCTATATACATTTTTTTCTTTTGGATTTCATCTTATTCAGAGAATAATCTCCAGGTTCTAGACCAGGCACTTTCATATTTGGGAAAGTAATATTTGAAATCACTACAGCTTTTAATATTTTTGAGTTTTTTGAATCTGTATTTGTTTTGTTGAAAATAATGTTACATGTATGTTGCTCTATAACTTCGTGGGTAAATTTCTATATACTTCATACAATTTTTTTTTATGTTTACTTTATAATTTATTGATGCTATTGTGATAATGTTATATGTGAAGATGATACTTGGAAGCACATTCAAGTATATTCTGGGGCTATCTCTATATTGGATAAATTCTGAGAACTGGGAAAATGATGACCACATAGAATGATCTGATGGTAGCTTCAAATCATTATTATGATGTTGAGATACACATTTCTCAGAATTTCTTTTGCTTCTATTCTTTTCTGCAGCATTTTGTTAGTGAGAGGCCCTCCACTAAGATTTGGATTTCAGACAAGGATGACACAGCATCAATGCACACCTACATAGAGATCCATGAAAGAAGTGACAGGAAAATTAACAAGTGAAGTGCTGCAGTCAGCTGACAGCATCCACACAATACTCCTGTGCTTTCTGAGCAAGCCTGAAAACCATGTCATTAGCTACACTATACATTAAGTGGCAGATGATTCTAAATGCTGGGGAGACCATCAGATAATCCTTTGTCAACATCACTTTTCTGGCAATGGACCAAAGAACCTTGAAAGTCTGTGGCTTAAATTCTTTCTCTAGAAAGACAATTTTTACTTTGAATATCCTACTGTGGCTTTTCTTTTCCACTTTCACTTCCAAATAACATCATAACCTCAAGCATTCAGCTGTAAATATCTCTGCCTTTTATTATATAAAGAGAGCTTTATCAGGTCTTTGAGTTGGAGATGAGAAGGAGGAAAAAACCTGAACTGCAAGCAAGCTTCTTGATCCCTTCTTTCAAGATTTCCTAGTACTTTCTAAGCCGAGATGCATCTGTTGAACATTCTTACCATTTTGAGACAATAAAGACCAAGTGGTGAGGGCCAGCCTCACACTTCTGCTTGTTTGGGGGTTTATGTCATGGCTTGTATCACTGTGGTAGGGTAAATGTAACTTGTTGACAGTAGTAAGTTGCAACATCTTCAGACTCCAGCTGCTGATGGTGAGAGTATAATCTCTCCCAGACCCACTGCCACTGAACCTTGACAGGATCCCGGATCCTCAGTTGGTTGAACAGTGGATCAGATGCTTAAGAGCTTTTCTTGGTTTCTGTTGATACCAAGCTAACCATTTCAGAATATCCTGACTCGCCTGGCAACAGATGGTGACTCTCTCTCCTACCGATGCAGATATGGAGAAGGGAGACTGGGTCATCTGGATGTCACATCCAGTACCTAACATTGGAAACATAGAAAAAAATTCACAAAATTGAACATGATCAAAGAGAACATTTCTGAAGAACCTAGCAGCGCTGACCACGTTACACTGAAGGAATTCCCATTGCTCTTCCTTACCTGGAAACCAGAGCAGCAAGAGCCCCAGAAGCTGACTGGAAACCCTCATGTCTGTAGTGAGTCCTGAGCAGAAGGGACTCCTGCACAGAATGTGACTGCTCTGTTAAGTAGTCTTCAGGGCACATACAAATCAGCAGGGCTGGGCACAGTTGCAGGACAGGCTCATCTCAGTAACTCAGCACAGCCCCAGTGTCCGGAGCACCAGTGTTCCCAGTTCAGTTCAAGATGACAGATTTTCTTATGGAGAGCAAGTTTCTCCCTGGAGGATATTTTGTTACAAAACAATACTGGAGAAAAGTTTCAGAACTTAAAATGAATCTGGGTTTACAGTTGTAATATGTTTTGCCGTTAGGGTTCTATAGAGGAATCCTTGTGTTAAGAAAGAACACATGTCAGTAAATCTCACAGTAGGAGGTCACCATGTCTTTAACTTACTCTCTAAGTTACATTTCATGCAGAAACAGCAAAGGGAGGAAGCCTGTGTTGAGACCACACAAGTGGGAAGGCTGGTCTCTTCAGAATGGTCCTGGTGTCATTTGTGTCCATAGTGGGTCACTTGCCTAATTTCTTAGAGATAAAGCTACTCAGTGGTTTTAAATATCTTTGAGAAGGTGTTGTCCTTGAAAGTGGAAGACATTTAGTGATGTTAGAACACACCGGCTTCCAGAAAACCAAATACACGCATAAGAGCAATAACTTGAGCCAGGCAGAAAACATCAGGAATAGATGTGCATGCTCACTAGTTCAGCTATGAAGATTAGAACATCCTACCTTATCTGACCTTATTGAAAATAGTAGGATAGAACTTTCATAAACAGAGAAAGACAGATTACTTAACAAGAAATACAGGGTTAGTGATTATAAATTCAAATCTTCCTTAAAAATCAGGGCTGCACATTATCTAGATTTTAATCTTACTTTACTTTTACACTAAAAGCCTAGAGTCAGCATAGAGGAAGTCACTCTGAGTTCAATAATATCCTCTTTTGTGGAGTGCTTGTAAAGTTTTCTCAGTTTGTTTTATTGGGTGAAAATGGTCAGTCAATTTTGAGATGAAAGAGAGATTTAGAAAAGTATATAATGAACCAGGAAATGGATTAAGATTACATTGATTATTTGGGGCATTTGAATATGCATTCATTTGACACACAGGATAAAGCACATTCTCTGCAGGAAAATCCATGCAGAATTTGAGATATAACATGTGTACACTGTCCTCGATTCAATGATGTGTATGTTCCATGTACTCTATTTAGTGGTGTCAACTAGGATTCCAAGTTTTATGTTCACATTCGCATACAGCCTATATAAAAGTATTCTATGTATTCAAGTTGCTTATAGCTGACTTTAAAGAATATAGTTTAGTAAAAATATATTATGTTTGCAAATTTTCCTGAGCTTTAGCAACAATAATAACAAAAATAAGTGTTATGTTGATTTCTGGACCTTTTATAAGCATGCTACACCATTACTTTCCATTATGTAACTTCACAAGATTGGGGTTTGGGAACCAAAAGACTCACAGGTAGCAGGACTTTGTAGCTGAATGACAAAGCTTGGGTGAAGATAGCAAAAGGGCACAAGCAAGAATCTCGAACTCAGGCATCGTGTAGTGTATTATACGGAAAGACATGCAGAGCAAAAGACAGAGGTGGGCTTACAGTTGTGGAAGACCAAATCCCTTATGCTAGCAGGACTAGAAGAAAGTAACTGGACAAACCCTTCAAAAGTGAGGACCACAGAGAACTTGGCTGCAGATGACAGTTCACACTGGACTTACAAACCCTGCCCTCAGCACTAGGTCTACTTTGCATTGTTTTATGGGTTAATATGATACTTCTTTACCTCTCTAATTTGGGATATTGGTGTTTTCTTTTGCCAAGATCTTTGAAGACTGAAGCGTTAAATACTATGCAAAGGTATCAAAGTGAAGAAGTCAGGAAATTTCCTTGTGTTTTTAATGTGATACATCTCTCACACCCTCTCTTCATTACAAAGCTAACATGGGGTAGATCCCTCAAAAGTACAGGAAAGCAGACTGATGCTCTCCTGTGACCGTTAGAGGCAACCGCAGTCACTATAATCATGTAGTTGCTCTCCTCGTCTAATCACTGAACCTGGGAACTTCGTGTATGTGCAGAGATGTAAGCCTTGAGCTGTGTCCAGTCTTGCACATTGTCTAAGGATTTTCATATATTAAAACATACACTTCATGAGTCTCTCTCTGTCTCTGTGTCTCTCTGTCTCTGTCTCTCACTGTCTCTGTCTGTCTCTGTCTCTCTGTCTCTCTCTCTCCCTCTTTCTCTCTTTCGGATGATAAGAGGTAACCCAATAATATTAAATGTGTCAG
Organism: Dasyprocta punctata; assembly: GCA_004363535.1. Taxonomy (NCBI): domain Eukaryota; kingdom Metazoa; phylum Chordata; class Mammalia; order Rodentia; family Dasyproctidae; genus Dasyprocta; species Dasyprocta punctata. Next base: position 11,515 of record RJWM01034589.1, on the reverse strand, counting down.
ACTCACCAAGGAAATTTTCTAGAATCAAACAGAACACCAACCATGCCTCCCAGAGCTTTCATTTAATTCTTGAGTCAGGTAAATAATAACTTTACTGTGGGCCTATTCTTCCCTCCTGAGACTCCTCCCTTGGAGCACTACCACTGTTCATGTCCAGTGGGACGAGTGCCCATGTCCATTCAGTGTCTCATCATCCTCCCATAGGGACAGAGCACAAGGGAGATAGAACACGTTGGTGCAGTTGAAGACTCGTGTTTCTTCAAAACATAAACTCAAATATAATCTCACTCATGGCCAGGGGTTCCTTGGCCTAGATTTGAATTCAGGACACTCATCTTCAATTTACTATGTTTCTGAAACTTGAAGCCACCCAACACACCAATCATTGACAAGAATATCTGCTTTGTTTTCAAAAATGGTAAAAATAATTGACTCTGATCATACCAGCATAGTTTTTACTATGTTTAATATGTATATCTAATTACGATGCCTTTTTTCATTTTTAATACTTTATTTTGTCTTAAAGCAGGATGTTTTCCTGGGCAAAGGATAAATTATTCATTTTTATTTTGTCCCTCAGATGTGTAGAGACTTTTGCTTAGAGCTGTCATCTATTCCTTATGTATTAACACACGCACGTAATATTTCTCTTCAACACGGATTCTGTCACCTTTATTTCCTAAATAGGTAAAATGTTACTTTGACTCAGGAATTTTTCAACATATCTGGAAAGAAAGATATTTAAAGAATTAAGAAGCATTTATCTATAAGACAGAAGGCAGGTGACCCACCATGAAGGAAAATGACGCAGGGCTAATCTGAAAACACCAGCGTTCCAGCTGGAGAACAAGTTAGAGACCTGGTAATCTCACACTGTAAGAGGCACTGTGATATGTGTTCTTTCTGAACATGAGTATTCCTAAATAGAAACCTAAGTGCAAAAATTATTACAATTGTGGACCCAGGTTCATTTTAAGTTCTGAAAACTTTCTGGATTTTTTTTTTTTTTTTTTTTTGGTAACAAAATATCCTCCAGGGAGAAACCTGCTCTCTATAGGGAAATCTGTCATCTTTAACTGATCTGGCGACACTGGTGCTGTGGACACTGGGGCTGTGCTGAGTTACTGAGATGAGCCTGTCCTGCAGCTGTGCCCAGCCCCGCTGATTTGCATGTGCCCAGATCACAGCCCAATGCCCCGGAGGACTACTTAATAGACCTGTTATATCCTGTGCCAGGTCTCTCCCAGTCAGGACACCGTGCAGACATGAGGGTCTCCAGTCAGCTTCTGGGGCTCCTGCTGCTTTGGATCCCAGGTAAGGAAGGAGGACAATAGAAATTTCCTCAGCCTAAGATAACCAGTGCTGGTTATTCAGAAATGTTCCCTTTTACCATGCTCAATTATGTAAATGTTTGTTTTTATGTTTGCAATGTTAGGAACCAGAAGTGACATCCAGATGACCCAGTCACCCTCCTCCATATCTGCATTGGTAGGAGAGAGAGTCACCATCAGTTGCAGGGCGAGTCAGGGCTTAAACAATTGGTTAGCTTGGTATCAAGAGAAACCAGGGCAAGCTCCGAAACTACTGATCTACCGGGCAACCAATTTGCAATCTGGAGTCCCATCAAGGTTCAGTGGCAGTGGATCTGGGACAGATTCCACTCTCACTATCAGCAGCCTAGAGTCTGAAGGTGTTGCAGCTTACTACTGTCAACAATTTTACATTTCCCCTCCCACAGTGATACAAGCCATGACATAAACCCCCAAAGAAGCAAAAGTGTGAAGCTGGCTTTCACCACCTGGACTTTGCATTGTCTCAAAATGGTAAAAGTTTTCCTCAGATGCATTCAGAATTAGAAGGCACTGGGAAATCTTGGTGGAAAGGACCAAAATCTCCTTTGCACCACAAGTTTTTTTCCTCCTTCTCATTCCCAATATGAAAGAATCAACAAACCTCTTTTTATATAATAAAAGACAGAGATATTTATAGCTAAATATTTTCAGTTACGATGCTATTAGGAAGTGAAAGAGGAAAAGAAAACCTTTTAGGTATCCAAAGGAAAAATTATCATTCTAGGGAAAGAAACTAAGCCATAGTTTTTTAATGTTCTGGGGTCCATTCCCAGAAATGCAGTGATGTAGTCTAGGAATTCTTCGGTGATCCCCACAGAATCCAGAATCATCTGCCACTTAATGTGAACACACACGTGAACAGAGGTGACTGGAGAATCACCAGGCCAGGTGCGGCAGTGAGGTGACAGCATTCACACAGTACACCTAGGCTTTGTCACTTGCGAGCTACCTGTTTACTGTTGCTTTTTGCTCTTTAGTCTCTTGTTTATACTGATCAGTTTTCAAATACAAAATCAGCCCTGCATTCCAAGAATAATTTCCATCTGGTTGAGACACATTATTCAATTTTATAAATCCATTGAATATGTTTAAAATGATTTTTTCAACTATTTACTCATGTTTTCTTACGGAGTATATTAGTTTATACTTTTCTTTATTCCCAGCAACTTATTATACATTACCAAATATTCCTCCTTTCTTTGAAACCACTTAAACCATCATTCTTGGCGCTCATGAAGCAATTCTGAAAGTTTCCTTTGCAAGTGTCTTTAGGAGGTGTAATAAAATTCCAGTGGACATTGGTACCTAGTGTGACCAAAAGAGGTGGGATCATTAAAACACTATGGTGTTTTGCTATCCACATTATTCACTGAATCAAGGAGCGTGTTGTGTCTGGCTCTCAGTCACAAGCTACGTGATTATGAAATGTAAACATACTGCATTGATTCAGGACATCCACTCAGCCATGGCAGTGCAACTAGAGATAATCATGAAGAGGAATTCCAAAAGTGATTAAGAAATTAGCAAAAACTATATAGCAGGTGTTTTGGAAGCATATGGGGAGTATTTAGCATGAGATTAAGTTGAATATACACTTTCTGAACATATTTTAGAATAAAGTGTGTAACCTTTCTGTCTCACCCTAAATTCTCTAATACATTTTGAGTTTTTTCGATGTCTATGTGGCCAACAATGCTTATTTCAGTGCTTAATATTCTTACATTGTAGTACAATGTTTAAAATATGGATTTGGGTTCTTTCTCAACTAAGATGTGATAGAAAAAACAAAACAAACAGAATCTAAGGAAACAGATCTGTGACTGCTGGGAAAGGGACCAAGAGGTGGGGGAAAGAGAGGAAAAGAGGTTTAAAGTAGAACGGAGAGGACCTATGTGTGTGCACCAAATGTCCCTGAGAAATGATGTCATTATGTCCTTTGAAATATACAAATAAAAAATGAAAAAGGAAGAATAAATGAGTGAGGTTTCCTTTAAATGCTACAAGCCAAAATATCCTTTTACCAGTTTACATAGACAAAAAAAATGAGTTTTAGATCTGGGTTTAGAGTCTATTGCCTGTCTACAAGAAGAAAAACAAGGAAGAAACAGCAAAAATGTAAGAACACATCGCCTACTGCCCAGCTCACACTGTCCATCTTTGCTAGTGGTCTGCCCAGAAACTGAAAGGATCCTTGATTTTTATCATCAACATTTATTGCACTGCTGCTCAGTTTGGGCCTTCCTCTGCTTGAAAATGAGAGAGAAACATACCAAATGAAGAAGAAACTTCAGAAAATTTATGGCTAATAAGTTTTCTTCACATTTTGACTTTTCTTCTTTGACTGCCTCTTATTAATCATTTTAATAATTTTTAATTTTAGTTGCTTTCGTATTCTTTCTAATTCTTATTATTTTCCTGAAGAAAGTAGGCCATAGTGCCCTTCTTTGATCTTTACTACCCCTAGAAGTATACCTATTATATTGACTGTCTTTCAAGAAGAATTTTCCCCATTTACTTTAGAAATAATCAATGTATTTGCATAGATTGATGTTTATGGTTGAAATCAATTGCCAAAAGTTTAATAGTTTTCAAGTCCAAAAGTGATTAAGAAATTAGCAAAAACTATATAGCAGGTGTTTTGGAAGCATATGGGGAGTATTTAGCATGAGATTAAGTTGAATATACACTTTCTGAACATATTTTAGAATAAAGTGTGTAACCTTTCTGTCTCACCCTAAATTCTCTAATACATTTTGAGTTTTCAAGTACAAGATACCAATGAATCAGTTTTCAAGTACAAGATAAGATCCAGGAAAGAGGAGATTAGAGAAGGCTGTGAAAATAGCAGCTAAGCCCTTGCCTACTTAAGGGTCCCTGCAGGTATTATGCATAAGGAGGAAGGCCAGGGGTAAGTTACCTGCCACCAGCATAGCTTGACCTGAGAATACATAAATTTGAAGCACATGGAACCATGGGAACTGTGTAAGTAGTTTTGATTTTAAGAGAGACTAAAGGCCATTATCAGGGAACACGAAAGCAGACAAAATTACATAAAAAATGTAATGAAGGGTTTAATTATGTTAAGGAAAATGCAATGGTTTGGAGGTGTTGTGCCCCCTATATTCATATGTTGGAATCTCAAAGCAAAATCCTTGTATCACTGGGAAATGATGATGGATGTTTGGCGAGGTAACTAGGATCATATGAGGTAACAAAGATCAGAACCCCATAATGTTATTAGAAGAGTAAGAGAGAAACAAGCTAGCTGTGTCTCTCCATAGAACACCCTCCACCATGACACGATGAAGCAAGAAAGTCCTCAGCAGATGCCAAACAGGTGCTGACACCATGTATAGGACATACCAGCTCCAGAACTGTAAGACATATATTTGTAATCATTAAAAATTTTTGCAATCTAGTGTTTAGTTATAAAAAAAAGAAAATGGATTAAAAGATGAGAGAGATGATGTGAGAGAAAAATATAAATATGCGGACCTGGTACACACACACACACTATGGACATCATCCTTGCAGAAAGCATTTTTTAAGGGCATTATGTTGCCTAAAGTGAATATAATGGGAGCTTCAACATGAAGAGGGCATGAGAATCCAGTGTGATGTTACTCAACAGTGAATCTGTTTTCCTTAAGTACAGGAAAGCACAAGCCAAGACTTTTGAAGTTTGCTCTAAACGCTTCCTAGGAACCAGGCCAAAGATGCTGTCTGCTCTACAGCTGTGTACAGACAGGATGATATCTGCGGAGCCTCAATGAGTATAGTTTCTGGAGTCGCTTGTGATGAGCCAAAGCAGTGTTTACAGATTTACATGCTGGCACACAGTATGGGTTTTTCACCATGTCACACAGAAGGTTGACAATGTAGGGAGGAAATAAATCTATAGCAATTCCCACAGAACCCAGGGCATCACAGGAACCCCCTCAGCAACTGATCATAGGGAAGTATGGGAAACTCCTCTGGTCTTTGCCAGAATCAAACCAACATGTTTCTCCCACACATGTGCAGAAGGCTCTGAGACCCTCTGTAGATGACAGTGGCTGTCTCTTTTGGGACTCAGGCTGTGATGCTGGAGGCTAAGGTTTGCCCTAAGAACTGAATCATAGGTAGTGGGAAACACTAGACACAGGGTGTGATGCAACTTCTTTATAAACGAAGAAATCAAGCAGAAAAGCTGATTTCTGCAATGTGAGAACCAGAGAATAAACAGTGTGAAATTTATTTCATACTACATTGCAAAATCAGGTTCTTAAAGAAACATGAAAACACTGAATAAACCACTCACTTTATTTCTTTGATCTGGTTCATTTCCCTCCACTGAAACACAGAGTAGCACGTGACATAGAAGTGGGACTCTGATGTCTTACACACCCTCAACTCCTTGATGTTTGACTTATAGAACTCATTCAGGTATAACTGTACATAGTTTTAAGTCACCATGCTGCTGAGAACTTCTTGTAGAGTAATGCAAAACTAATAGTACAAATTTCATGAGCAGTGAAACAAGTTCCTAAACTTGGAAAGCATAAAAATGCTCATCTGAGCTGTGTCAATAGTGCAACAGGATGTTTTACTGAATTTTCAATCTCCTTGACAAAGGAGGCAGAAGGGTGAGGGAGGCCCAGTTAAGGATGGAGGAGATAATTACTGACCCTTCCAAGATTGCAGCTGTGTACTCAGAGACTTCTGAATACCATTCTACCAGTAGTGTCAGAACATGTTGGAAAAAGTATAGATAGACCTAGGCTACAGCTATGAAAGGTAAAGACATAAACTTCGAATAACCTGAAACGGACAAGTAACAAATTTAGCACTGAGAACTTGGGAGAGAAACACAAAAATACAGACATCTCTGTCAAATAAACAAAACACCTACATCACAATCCTTAGTGTTCTGTAAAACCAGAGCAGATTCTTTGTGACCCCAAATAGAAATGGTGAGAAAATGACACACTAGTGTGAGACTATGATTCTGTGTGCAAAAGGTAAAACAAACTATAGTACTGAAACTTGTTTTTATTTGAAGTGACAGAGAAATGTTTTAAGTTTAAAAGTGTTTCATGGCCAAGAATGTTTTATTGAATCTGAGAAATAGTAACTCTGATGTTCTGGTTTAATAAGGAAGAAGGTAAATTGTAAGTCACAGTGTAGAACATACATACATTAGTTTAGGTGTTTTCCCTTCCATAGTTAGGGTACCCTTTCTACACAAGTATAAAGATCCTTGCAAAAAGAAGAACATCTGTGAGACTGAGCCTCAGTGAGCAGCTGCCTGAGGAGATTTTTGTTCAGAGCTGGAGCACTGTGGGAGGAGACTCTTTACTCTGCTGACAGTAATAGTTTGCCACATCCTCGGCCTCCACAGAGTAAATGGTGAGGGTGAAGTCTGTCCCAAACCCAGACTCAATTATTGTTCAGTAAGATTGATCTCTTTTGGTAGCTATAAAAGAATAGAAAGGTTCAATCTGGCTAAGTATAGGAAGACCCACTTCGGAGTTACTCAGAGAAAATCATCTAAAAGGAGATAGAGTTCATCGTCACGTGCTTTTATGTATTTTAAAATTCTACATACTATTTTTGTATTGTGAACAAAATCTTTAATGCACCTCTGAAGGAAGTCTCTGTTAGCCCTAAGCACAGGGAAAGCCCTAGTGACGTGGACCCAGCAGCAGCAGCACAGCTTTCAGGGTTTCTTTCAGCCAGCCTCTAGCTCAGGGTCCCAGCATGCTTGTTGGGGCAAAGGTTCAGATGTTCTTACAATGGCTTCACTGTCAACCATGGTGAGGCTGATGATATTCTGCCTCACTGCTCTTCCCCAAGTCAGTCTCAGTACCCTGCAGGGTCACAATTACATCATGAAACCCAAGTCAGCAGGTTGTGAAATTGTTCACTAGCAGTTATTCCCCTTTTCCGTAACACTTGCACAGCAGTGAATTAGGGAGAAATTTGTGTAAGATGCAAGGGAAGCTTGGGATCCTCCATGTGCAGCTACTTGACGAAGTGGTCATAAATGCTGAAATTCACACACAACTAACTCCAGCTTCAGGAGCTCAGTGAGGCTCAAAGCAACACTGCTCTCCAGTTACAGGACTTGTACTGTTTAGCACTTAAGTGTCTCCCCATGGTCTGTGTGCTAATGACTTAGATGCAGGGTGGCACCTAAAGGAGACTTTAAAATGTGCAGTCTAGTAGGAGATCAGTCAGTTTTGAAAGCTGTGTGCTGGGGGGCAATTGTGGCTGATCTTCCAAATTCCTTTAGATGCTGTGAAAGTGGAACAACATGGATGAGACTCCCTCTTTCTGGGCGTCTTTTCTGAAGTCTAGGAACTGCCTCACAATGCATCCTAGACTTCTCTTGCACTGTTTGAGTAACTGTACTTAATAAATGCACCCCATGTAATTTGCATGTGGGTATATGTTCAAATTGCGAAAGCAAAATGTATGTTTGCATTGAGTTGTGAAGATAAATCATGGAAAATAATCTTGTGGCAGGGCTAGAAAAGTGTGAGAAAGCAACACATTTTTTTTTGGCTACTGTTCAGGAAAATTTGCAAACATAACACATTTTACATCAATTGTACTCCTTGAAAACAGCTACAATCAAGCTGAATACATAAAATACTCACAGAGAAAAGGCTCTGTGTGCATGTGGACATACAATTTGAAACCTTAATTCACACTCCTACATATCGTGTCAGTACATGGAATATATATATATATGATTGAATCAATAACAGAATGCACAATTTCTCACAGTCTCTGATATATTTATTTACGAAAAAATCTATTTCAGGAAACAAATCACCATACACTTATGTATCTAAACTTTTTCATTGTAGCTCGGGTAAGTCAGTTTCTCAAACAACATCTCAATCCTCCCTTAGTCCTCTGTCACTAACAGAGCTAAGGAAACACAGCGCCTCCTGGCGGTAAGAGGTTAAATATCTCCAATTAGTAAATGTATGGTCAGTTGCTTGATCTGGTCCCACCACTTTGTGAAGTTCACTTTGAACCCCAGATGGAGGTTGCTAGTGAGATATTTTATAAAGAGTCCATTCCTGGTTAAAATATCAGTTTGAAATCATGGAGTCGCATCTTCTTCAGTGGGTCATCACATATAATCGCTAATTGCTTTAATACTCACATACTCTAGATGTGGGCAATCAGTGTCCCATCAAATTGACATCTACTTTTTGTTTTATTTTGCTGTGCTCCTCTCATCTTTAAATCATTCTTTAAATGCTTCCTCCATGTTCATTTTCTGTTTTTTTTTCCTATTCCAGATTTAGAAATAGATCTTTCTTTAAGGATAAATTTTTCCTTTCATTGAACAATAGTATTTAGAAATTTTGGGAGTCTGGTGTGACAGTGGGTTTAATTTCTTCAATATTAGATAAATTAGCAGTTTATCTCTGTGTGTAAAATTAGCAGTTTTTCCCTTTTTTTCTCTGTGTTTTTTGTATCTCTTTAACCACAGAGATACATATCACCTTTCTGTCTATGAAAGAAATAATTTTACACTCTCTTTCATTCCATTCCAAAATCACAGGGTTTATTTAAATATTCTCCATTAAAATCACATACTTCTTTCAATAGCAATGAAGATCTTGGTTCTGATTATCATTCAAGAATTTGCATATTTGATCAGCTTTCCTGATCAAAACCAGTATCTAGTCCCCTTCCTCACCCACAGCCCCCTTTTAGAAACACCCACACACTCACAGCCACACTCAGAAATCTCTGCCAGGACCACAATCGTCTCTCTGCCCTCCATGGATGTCCTTCTGCCCAAGCCTGGGTTTGAGCCCTATGGATGTAATCCTTTCCAGCCTGAAGGCTTTCTTCGTGCTCTTCCTCTTGGATACCCGAGCTGAGTTCACAGAACCAGCTCTCCCAAGTGAAGACTGCATCCCAGTTTCATTCCAGCTCCCTGTGGGGGGCTTTTACATTGTTTCCTGCCTGCTCTTCTCATCACCCATTGAGAACTGTGTTGTCCTTGGAACTGGAAGATATTTGGTGATGTTAGAACATGCCAGCTTAGAGAAAACTAGGTACAAGTATAAAAATGAACACTTGGTAGAGAAAGGATGCAGAGTAGGAGCAATAATGTGAACCATGCAGAAAACACTAAGAATAGATGTGCGTAATCACTAGCTCAGCTACAAGACTGTACTCTTAAGATCAGAACATAAAAAATCTACCTTGGATGACCTTATTGACAATAGCAGGTGATAGTATTCATAAACAGAAGAAGACACATTGCTTAGCTAGAGATGCCATGTGTCTTAGTTACTTTTTACTCATTGCCGAGACAAAATACCTGATGCCCAAAGTTAGGGAAGGAAAGATTTATTCTTACAGTTTTTCGGGAGTTTCAGTCCATAAAGTTGGCTCCAAGGTGGCATGGGGTGATGGGGCTACAGTTCATGGTGGCTGCAAGCTGCAAGCTGCAAGCCGCACGCCACACTGGCAAGAGAGAGAGAGAGGGCGGAAGGGGAAGACCCACCTTCCCTTACGCTGTATGTCAGCTCCACCCCTGGGCGGGCACAGCGCTCACAGTGTCAATCAATAAACCAATAACAAACCAATAACTCAGCCCCATCAAAATTATATGAGGACTTGGGGGTACACTGCATTATCACCCAATACACCATGTTAGTGATGACAAATTAAAACCTTTCTTAAAAATCAGTACTGCGTATTATCTATGTTTTAATCTTGTTTTAGGTTTGCACTAAAAGCATAGAGAGTCAGCACAGAGGAAATCACTCTGGCTTCAATAATATCCTCTTGTGCCATATGCTTGTAAAGTTTTTTCATTTCCTGGTACTGAGTGACACTGGTCAGTCCCTGTTGAGATGGAAAAGAGTTTAGAAAAGAATATAATGATCCAGGAAGAGAGCACTGAAATTATACACTCCTCTGGCCCACACAATGAAGCACATACACTGCAGGGAAATCCATGGAGCCCTGCTGAATGCCCTGATTCTGAGAAACAGGAATTTTGTTGAGTGATTGTGATAATCAAGCCTTACCTGGTGTCTTGTTCTGCTCAGTCTCTGAGAATTTGCATGTGCCTAGAGAACACATTGAGGATGAGTTCATAGTCTGTTCATACCTCATGCAGAAGTCAGGCCCAGTCAGCACACAGCATGGCCGTGGGGGTGCTGGCTCAGCTACAGGGTGTCCTGCTGCTCTAGCTCCTAGTTAACAGGGAAAACATTGGGAATATACCCAGTCCAGTGTGTTAAATGCTGCTTAGCCCTTCAGGAAATTCTTCTTTCATCATAATAAATATGTCTACATTTGTTCTTATGTTTCCAAGGCCAAGAGCCAGATATGTCAGCCAGATGTCCCAGTCTCCCTTCTCCAGATCTGCTTCATAGGGGGTCAAATTCATCCTCACTTGCCAGGCAGCCAGAACACTTGCACCAGCTTAGCTTGGAGTGAGATGAACCCAGGGAAAGTTCCCAAACTCCCGATCTCTTATTCATCCATTTTGCAATCTGAGGTCCCATTGAGGTTTAATGGCCGTGGATCTGGGACAGACGTTGCCTTCTGCGTCAGCAGACTAGAGCTGAAACTGCTGCAGTTTATTACTGCTCACAGTTATAGTTTCCCTCTCAAGGTGATACAAACTGTAACATTAACCACCCAAGAGAACAGAATTATGGAGGCAACATCTCCCAAATGCTCTTCCTGTGTCTGTCCCTGCTGTGCACATTTGTCACATGCAGCAGAGCTTTGAAGATCACTAATAGGTCCTGGTAGAAGCAGGCAGAGAGGATCCTTAGCACCATAACTCTTTCCTTCTCCTTAGCCCCGGCAGGGAAAACATGACAGTGCTTCTGATTTTAATAACAGCTGAGGCTCTTATTCTTGAGACATCTGGGTGGCGGCATCATTTGGAATCATGAAATAGAGGCCATTATAGATAATGAAACCCAGATTTTTTTTTAACACAGGGAATTCAAGGGTGAACTACAACAATAAATTGTTTAGAGGACATGGTACTCTAGAAAGTTGATACTAGAATTAGGGATTCTCTGGTGTCCCCTACAGCTCCTTTGCCCTTATGCTTAGCTTCCACACTCTGTGATTCTCAGACTTGTCCATGAAGCCTAGGGTTGGGGTGCTGATGCTACCTG
>RJWM01034588.1:0-19594 GCA_004363535.1 Dasyprocta punctata | reverse complement strand
CAGATACTGCCTCGAAGCGTGTCATGCAGATGACTCCTCTGCATAGCCTCCTGTCTGCACGTTGGCAGGGGTGATCGCAGGCCTCCTACTAGCCCAGCTCACAGCACGTACACGTTTCCTGCCATTCTCCTGGCCCAGCTCACAGCACTCACATGCTTCCCGCCATTCTCAGTCTCTCATTCTCGAGCCACGCCCTTCTTCAGCTCTGGGTCAGGACCTCTGTTCCAGGTAACCATCACCCTAGCTGGACTTAGGACCCCTTGGCTCCCCACAATTACAAATATGCCTTATTGTCTTTATTCTCATCGTGGGCTGCTCTGAAAGTGGTAGAATGGAATTAACTTTCTAAGATTCCAATAATTTTCCCATGGGATTACAAATATAAACTTCCTGAACCATGACAAGGACTGGGAAGGGCTCTCTACAAATCTATGCATTAGTTGTGGCCATTTTGACAACATTGCTTTTGCCTATTCAAAAACAGGGGATATCTTTCTATTTTCTGATGCACCCTTTGATTTTTTTCAGAGTACTGCAGTTTTTGTTGTACAGGTCTTTCACTTCCTAAGGTTAATTCCTAGGTATTTAATTTTTCTTCATGCTGTTATGAAAGGCTTTGTTTCCCTAATTTCTTTCTCAGTGAGGTTACTACTGATATATAAGAATGTTACTGATTTTGTGTGTTGTCTTTGTATCTTGCCGCACTACTGAATTTGGCTACTACTTCTAGAAGTCTTTTGGTGGAATTCTGGATCTTCCATATAGAGGCTCACGTCACCTACAAACAACAGTCTGACTCCTTTCTTACCCATATTGCTCTTATTTCTTTGCCTTGCCTAATTACTCTGGCTAACAGTTTAAGGAATACATTGAATAGTAGAGTTGATAGCAGACATTCTTGTCTTGATCCTGATTTTGGAGGGAAAGCTTTCAGCTTCTCTCCATTTAATATGATGTTGGCCATTGTTTGTCACAAATGACTTTTATCAGATTGAAGTAAGATCCTTCTATGCCTATTTTCTTCAAGGATTTTATAATGAATGCATGTTGGATTTTGTCAGAGGCCTTTTTTGTATCTATTGAGATGATCACATGTTTTTCCTCCCATTTTTGTGACTATCACACTTACCAATCTGCATACGTTGATACATTCTTGCTGGCATGAAGCTTATTTGGTGTATGATATGCTGCACTTCGTTTGCCAGCATCTTGTTGAGGATTTTTGCATCTGTGTTCTTTAAAGAGACTGGCCTGCAGTTCTCATTTTTGTTTGGGTCCTTTTCTGGTTTTGGAGCTAGGCTAATGTTAACTTCCAGGAATGCTTTAGGAGTGTTCCTTTTCTTTCAATTTCATTAAAGAGTTGGAGGAGTATTGGCATTAGATCTTCCTGAAAGTTATTATAGAATTTTCAATGAACCAACTGGCATCTGGGTTTTCCTGGTTTTAGTTTTATTACTTTGGCTATCTCATTGCCTGACACTGGATTACACAGGAGGTTTATGTTTCCTTGGTTCAGTTTTGGTAGTTCATAAGTACCTATGAGTATATCTATTTCTTGTGATTTCTGCATTTCATTAAAGTACAAGTGCTCTAGATGGTTGATACACTGTGTCAACTTGGGAAACTGAAGAAGTCTGGAAGTTTAACTAAGTAACTCAGCAGTTCCGCATCCTAGCTATAGAGGACCTGCCCTCACTGCTCTAGGATGCTGTTCACTGTGTCAGTTTGAGAAGTTTAGAAGGTTAACTAAGTGACTCAGCAGGGACCAGGTCCTCACTTTGTACACATCCTGACCCTGTGTAAGGGGAGGGCAAGGAGATGGTGTGAGTGTCACACACACCCAGGCAGGTAGCCTGCTTATAATATAAGGGTGGAAAGGGGTTTTTTTTTCTCTTGTTGATTTTGCTGTCTTCTGCATCCTTGAACTGTTGCCCCATGCCACAGGACCCCACCTTGGAGCCAACTGATTACAAACTGAAACCTCCACAAACTGTGAGCTAACTAAACATTTCTTTCCTTAGTTTTGGGCATCAGGTATTTTGTCCCAGCAATGAGAGAAAGGTAACTAACATGCTCAAAGTAATTGCTAATAATCTAGATTTCAGCAGAATCTGTTGTGATTTCATCTTTTTCATTTCTAATTGCATTGATTTTGGTCTTTTCCTTTTTTTGTAAGGTTGGCTGTTTACTTTGTTTATTCTTTCAAAGAAGCAGCTCTTTGAGTAACAGATTCAACAAATATCTACTAAAAGCAACAACTAGGAGAAGCCTATTCACTCTTCCCATGACAGCACAAGCCGGGCGAGGTCTGGGAGCAGTAACAAGGAGCCAATTCACCCTTCCCATGAGCCAGCACAAGCCATGCAGGGCCCAGGAGGAGAAACAAGAAGCCAATTTGCCCTTCCTGTGAGCTGGCACAAGCCATGTGGGGCCCGGGAGGAGAAATGAGCCAATTCACCCTTCCCATGAGCCAGCACAAGCCATGCGGGGCCCAGGAGGAGAAACAAGAAGCCAATTTGCCCTTCCTGTGAGCTGGCACAAGCCATGTGGGGCCCGGGAGGAGAAATGAGCCAATTCACCCTTCCCATGAGTCAGCAGAAGCCATGCGGGGCCTGGGAGGAGCAGCAAGAACAAGTAGTCAATTTGCTCTTCCTGTGAACTGGCGCAAGCGGCTTGGGGCCCAGGGGGAGAAACCAGCCAATTCACCCTTTCTGTAAGTCAGCGAAAGCCATGCTGGGCCTTGGAAGAGTAACGAGAAGACAATTCCCCTTCCTGTGAGCCAACCAGTGCGCAGGCTAGGAGACAAGGCCACCACCACCACCACCACCGCATAAGCAACTGGCTGATTTGGATAACAGCTGAGGTACAAAAACAACTTAATGCATGTACTGTTTGATTGACTTTGCAGGCCTAAGACCAGTAGTCTGAGCATCTATTAAGAGGATAACAATATGAAATATGGCAAATATAGGGGATTTCCTTCTGTCTTATTTTTGAAATCCAATATTTTTGTTTTATTCTATTTTATTGTTTTGTTTTATTCAGTGTTCTGTTTTGATTGGTTTTACTCTGTTCTGTTTTGTTTGATTTTATTATGTCTGATGGTATGGGCAGCAATTTTGAAGATAACAAGAGGCATAATGGTAGCCATTGGTGATTTGCTATTATCCTGTTTTGAAATCCTGTACCACTTTCACTGTTTTGGTTTGATTGGCTTTATTGTTTTTATTTTGTTTGGTCTTAGTCTCTTTAAAATATGCTTTCAGAAGACAACTAGCCTGCCTTCCTGGTGAGTGGCACACGACCAGCATGGACTCTAGGAAGAAGAAGACAAAATACCTGATGTGCTTCCTCTAAGCCTACCGCACGCAGGCTAAGAATCAAGAACAGCCCCACCCCACCATAAGCAACCTGCTGGTTCGGAGGACCAGCTAAGTTGATAGCAACTAAGGTACATGAAGCAACTAAATGCTTGTATTGTTTGATTTTGCAGGCCTGGGACTGGTAGTCTGAACATCTCTTGGGAAGATGACAGCATGTAATGTGGCAAATATGGAAGATTCCCTTCTATCTTGTCTTTGAGACCCAATATTGTTCTGTTTTGCTTTATTCTGATTTTTTTTTTGCTTTATTTCATATTGTTTTTATTGGTTTTATTCTGTTTTGTTTTTGGTTTGATTTTACTATACCTGATGGAATGATCGACTATTGTAAAGATAACAAGATATACTATAGCAGCTATTGTTTTCCTAGTATCTTGCTTTGAAGTTCTGTACCAGTTCTACTGTTTTGTTTTGATTGACTTTGTTCTGTTCTGTTTTGTTGGATTTTACTATATTTAAAATAAAATTTTAAAAAGTAATTAAAATATGCTTTCATTCTTTTGTTTTGATTGGTTTTATTCTGTTTTGTTTTGTTTGATTTTGTTATATCTGATGGTATGGACAGCTATTTTGAAGAAAACAAGAGACATTATCATAGCCACTATTGATTTCCTGTTATCTTGCTTTGAAGTCCTGTATCACTTTCATTGTTCTGTTTTGATTAGCATTATCCTGTCTTGATTTGGTTTTATTCTCTTTAAAATAAAAAAAATTAAAAGCAACAACTATACCTTCACTAATGATAGAAAAGAATTTGAGTAGTAACACAGAGTTAACTATAAAAAGCTAATAAAGCTTAATAATTATACTAGTAACATTCACAATGGGGCCAAAGTTTGTATGTCTCTTTGTTGGGCAGCTTTAACCACCAGTGATACATTCACAGCTGTTCCATGCATGACTGCACCACTTGTACATCCAGTGGTACAAGCCACACGATGGTACAGTCATGCATGCACTATTAGGAGCTCTAGTTGCTGGGAATGTGTTAAAGATACAGGCAGTTAAAAATAAAAGTTATAGGGAGTTGAGAATGGGAGAATGCAAAAAGAACAATTTGAAAAATTAAATAATAGGAGATCAAAAGGAAGACAAAAAAGTGAGACAAAGAATTCTATTATGGAGTAGAAGAATATTTACAGAATTAGATAAAGGTATCTGTTATAGTAGCTAGATGTCCTCCCAAACTTCATGTGCTCATAGGTAGTGTTTTGGGGAGTGATACCGTATAATGGGTGTGACACTGGATTATGCTACTGACTGGTTTAGCATAGTTCCAAGTATGGGTAATTGTTTTACTGAACAGAGAAGAGCCACCCTGAGGAGGGTGGCACCATCCAATAGGCTTACAGCCCTGACACGATGAAAAGGGGAAGAAGGAGTCCCACTACGCTCCCTGCCTGCTTTGCTACAGACTGCTTTTCCTCGGTGATGCCCTCTGCCAGGTCACCCAGCCTTGGAGCCACCCAACCATGGACTGAAACATCTACAAACTGTGAGCTAAAATAAACCTTTCCTCCTTTAACTTGTGAGTGTCAAGTATTTTGTCCCAGCAACAAGAAAGTAACTAAGAGTAATGGGAAAAAAAGAAATAGAAGATAAAAAAGGAGAAAAAATAAAATAAAATGGGTAATAAAAATAGGAAAACTAAAAGGGAAAAGAACAAAGAAATGAGAAAGAGTTCAAGAACAAAGAAAGGAACTTTCTCTGTATTTTTGAACGAGTGATTTCCTTCTAGAATCTGCAAATCTGGAGTCCATCAAATCTCAGTTTTCTCCGCTAGCCTTATGGCCTGTGAGTTTGTGAGGTGCAACCCCTATTCCAGAGGCCCCCCATTTTCCCTCTTGGTTGAGCAGTGCCCGTGGCTGGATGTGTCCCTGCTCGTGTTGGTGGTGAGGTGAGGCAGTCAGACCCCCATTTTCCCTCTTGGTTGTGGCAGTGCCCGTGGCTGGATGTGTCCCTGCTCGTGTTGGTGCTGAGGTGAGGCAGGCAGACCCCATTTTCCCTCTTGGTTGAGGTAGTGCCCATGGCTGGATGTGTCCCTGCTCGTGTTAGTGGTTAGGTGAGGCAGTCAGACCTCAGACCAGGGCCGGATGGAGGCAACAGGGCAAGGATTCGAGGACTTAATTCTGGCGGTCACTTTCAAAACCCAACTCTTTCTGAGTGCAGCTCAAGCCAAGTCTGGCTCTTCACCGTGAGGAGTGGGGCCTGCATTCTTTCAGGCCTGCATATAAACTTCTCAGGCAGCCCTTTCTAGTCCATTCCCCATGGTGGCTGTCTCCTGTAGCTGTCGCGCACCCAGTCACCGAGAGAGGGCAACTCTGCTAACCCTGAAGCAAAACTGTTTTTCAATATTCTGCGTCCCAGACTGAAATAATCAACCTCTTCCCAAAACGGCACCTCATCAAGCACTCTGGTGAAACGGCACCCCTCTCCTGCATGTGAAAGGAGCCTCTCAGAGCAAATCCTGTGCTCTTTCTGCAGTTCACAAAAGCCAGCTCTCCTGCTGACCCCCCCGGATCCCCCATCCCTGGGTACATATCTTACTTTTGAGAGGCCCACGCGCCTCTCTCCAGATTGTTTCCATGGTCTGCCCTTCCAGCTTCTCCATAGCTTCTTTTCTTTGTCAGTTCCTCTCCAGGTCCTTGTTCTCTGCTTCTCCTTTTCTTCCACAAGTTGTAACTTTCCAGCATCCAGATGCTGAACCCCGAGAGGCTGAATTTTGCTACCAGTCACCACTCTGCCATTTTCCTTCCATTATAAGGTATATCTTCTTTTCTTTAAATTAATTTTTATTTTTATTAGCAGGCATTTGCAGTACATAATGACTTCTTTCCTCTTGGGGAGTGAGTACCTGTACATGTTTTCATCCTAATGCTTTGCCCTTCCCCTTCTCTCCCTCCCCTCTCCCTCTGTCTCTAGGTCCCCCGTCCATTTGCAAAGGATTCTCCAGGCAGTAAACGACTTCACGGCTTCTTGGACTAACTTTCAGCTCTGTGGCTCTGCTTTGTTCATTCCCTATGTCCTGCAAATATAAAATCCTCAGTGGGTACTACCTTTCTCTAAGGCCCCTCAAGCTGTAACATTCATTACTATTCTGTTGTGTTCTATAGTGTTGCCTTTTGTTTCAACAGTGTGGAGAATTAAACCCAGGGCCTTTGTACTGAACTACTTCTCCCTTTTTTGTTTTTTTTTGTTTTTGGGTTGTTTTTTTTGTTGTTGTTCTGTTTGTTTGTTTGTTTGTTTTGGTTAAATCCTTAAATTGCCCGGCTGGGTTTGAACTTGCTCCCCTCCTTCCTCAGCCTCCCATGATGCCGGAACTACAGGTGTGCCCCACCATGCCTGGCTTCTGGCTTCTGGCTTCATCACTGACCGTTAGGTCAGCATATTCTACTATAGGTGCACGATGGCTAATTTTATGTTTCAACTTGGCTGAGTGTCCCGAAGTTTAAATCCAACTTTACTTTGGGTGCTTCTAGGGAGTATTATGTATACAATTAACACTTCAACTGGTAAACTGTGCATAAAGCAGGCCCCCGCCTCATGTGGGCGGGCTTCCTCCCATCAGCTGAGAGTGTGAAAGGAACGCAGACCGGAGAGCTCTCCAGCTGGCTGCCTCTGGACCCCGCTGGAGGGCCAGCTCTTTCTAGTCCACAGCAGACTGCCTCTAGACCTCCGCAGAACCACGGCCTTTCTGGGTTCCAGCCCGCCAGCCGCCCTCACAGAGCTGGGGCTTGCCAGCCTCCATAACTGTGAGCCGATTCTTCACCGTGAAGCGCTTCCTGCAGACTTACGGATCCTGTTGGTTCTGATTCTCTGGAGACGCTAACTCAGAAGTTTTCGAGAAGCAGTAAATGACTTAACTGATCTTCTGAACAACTTTCGATTCCATAGCCCCACTTACCCTCGTTCCCTACAAGTATACATTAATCCATCTGGGTTCTCACAAAAAGGGACCAGATACTCCTCTGGTACATCTCTTTAAACGATACATTGCTCCTGCTACTTTCTTTTACAATTCTAGAAGTCTTCGTTCATGTCCTCACAAAACGTGATCAAAAATACGGTGAATGCTGCTGCCAAATGTCCTTCAACAGAAAAGCAAACTTGTGAAAATATGACTCTGTGTTCTCATCTAGCTTATTCACCACATCTGGCACCATGCAACTTCTGGATCTTCCACACAGTCAAATGACCTTGAAAGGGCAATGTTTTGAATCAGTCCAGTACACTGAGGCAGCTGCAACAGCACAACTAAAGACATTCCTGAAAGAAGACTTGCAGGACTGCTCCAGAAAGGGGCAAAAATGATAGGATAAATGCGTCTGAAGCAAGGGGAAGTGTATTGAGGGGAATCAGTGGTGATCTGTCTCCAACTGTAGTAAGTTTATTTTAATTGAAACATAGTTCTTATTCTCCAATTACACCATATACTTTATAGCCTCTCTCTGGCAGACCCAAACTGCCAGCCAGCATTGCTGCTTCTGCACTTTGGAGCCAGCATTAAGTAAATTAAGGATCATGTGGACACAAGTACTCTGCTGTTGGTCTGCTAACGGAAGCAACCATTAACCACTAACAGGCAAGTAGCAAACAGAGCCCGGCCAAAGGGACAATTCGTGTCCCTCTGAGAAAGGAGAGGACAGCGAGAGACTGCACCTGCCACTCAGAATGACGCGCAATTAAAAATTGATCAGTTGTTTGTTTCTGGGAGTTCCACTTCATAATTTTGGATGGCAGCTGACTATGGGTTGACTGAAAAGTAGAATAAAGCCACAGATCAGCAACTGCTGTAAATGTTAACAGGTACATGACACCCTCTACTGCAAATCCATGAGCTTCATCCCATCTCCTTCTGGCTAAACCTGAAGACCCTGAACCTGGCCTGGGACTGCGGTGTGACCGGCGTCTGCCTGGCCTTTAGCTGCTTTCCAGCGTCCCCTCCCTTGTTCTCTCTCCCAAGTTTCCCAAAGCGCCATGCTCACCCCTGCCTGGAATCCTCGGCCTGGGCTTCTTCTGCCACCTTTCCGTAATGGACTCCCGTCGGCTCTCAGGAGGAAATGTGTCTTCTTCAGCACGGTCTTCCCAGAGCCTCTCCCACACGTCCGCCCTTCCCCTAGCCTGCCCCGTCTTCAGAGCCATGTCTGCGTACCCCGCATCTCCTTCCCAAGCCCAGGAGACCAGGGCTGGCCCAGTACCCGCCGTGGGGAAGCCACAATGCTTCTGATGGATGCGTGCATGTACGTCACTCTATGCCTAGGCACTGATCATTCGTGCGGAGGCTGGGCAGGCGGGAACAGATGCACTACCCTTCCACGGCAGCTTCCCTGAACCGGCACGACTTCTGCACAGCTAAACCACGTACACGTAGGTACATAACAAGCATGCCTTTGATGCAGAGCGTGTGGTCTGGTCCCTCGGAGACCGTCGTCTCGGACCTGACGCTCCCAGGCTTCAGAGCCTTCTGTGAGGACCAGAAGAGCCGGCCACTCCACGCAGGCTCCTTTCCTACGCAATGCGAGGTAGAACGGGCTCCCGAGGGACAGAGCGCAAGCTGACCAAAAAATCACCCATCCCCTTTCACACCCTCACACCCTTCTAGCAACCCCAATCTTCGTCCCTGTTCATGCAGTCCTCTCTTGGAACTCCCTTATGCCCTCTGGCACTGAATCGGTGAACTCCTGACTTTTCTATATTCCTTGACTGTGACTCTCGGTGAATTCTTTTCCCACTCACGGTCCCGGCCCTGCACATACTGCTCCTTACAAGGCCCTTAGATAAACTTCGATGAGCTCGCAGCAGAGGCTCAGCAGACAGTCAGCAGCATACATCACTCACGCAGAGGGGCGGACGACTGTAAACATCCACTGCTCAGATGCATCACTCTTGGCCAGAAGCAAGCAGATCGTAACCTTTTATCACTCAGTAC
Source organism: Dasyprocta punctata (assembly GCA_004363535.1). Lineage (NCBI taxonomy): Eukaryota > Metazoa > Chordata > Mammalia > Rodentia > Dasyproctidae > Dasyprocta > Dasyprocta punctata. Next base: position 10,282 of record RJWM01034588.1, on the reverse strand, counting down.
GTGCACCGCTGCAGACGCAGTTTGCACACTGTTCCCCCTCAAGATCTAAGGCTCTGCCAGAGTCCAAAGAAAGTGAGCAGACCTTGCCAAAAAGAAAATTACTTCAGCCTTGTCTTACGTTTAGCTTACTAAAGAGAATACGATTTTATAATGTGCATATATATGCTACTGTTTCAAAACATGATCAAAAGATGATAGGGCCTGTAATCTCCCTACTCAGAGGCTAAGACGGGAGGATTCCAAGGCCAGATCAGGCAGCTTTACCAGGACCCTATCTCCAAAAAAAAGGTAGAAAGAAAGAGAGAAAGCAAGCAAGCTAAAAGAAAATGGATGTTCTAAACCACTGTCTACATTTTATAGCACACTCCAAATCATAACTGACTATTCGCTCCATGCTTCACATAACAGGTCTCTGAAAAACACAAAGACAGGGGCTAGGGATTTAGCTCAGTGGCATAAATGCCTGCCTGGCAAATGTGAGGTCATGAGTTTGATCCCTGGTACCACCAAAAACAAAAAAAAAAGACAGAGTCACGACCAAATTTTCCACCTCTGCTTGCATGGACGCCCTCTTCCCAGCCCCCTATGCCCTGCTGGTGGTCGAGGCCAGCATGTAAAGACCAACTCAACCCAGTCGCTGAGGACTCTCCAGATCTTCGGCCGCCTGCTCTGTCCCGCAGACCAGAAGCAAGGCTCTGGCCACGGAGGCCAGAGGACAGGGTGTGGCACCTGAAGACACAGGCCATATCCAAGCTCAAGGTTCACTCTGCCTTTTTTCAACTGCAGAATTGGCTTCCTACCTCTGCCCTGTCTATGGCTTATCACACTCAGTGACCGAGAGGTCCAAAACTAGATAATGACTGGGAAAGTTCCTGCAAACTATAAGGTATACGAGTGTGATACAGTCACAATGACTTTTACCAGGAATTAAACATTTAGCATCTGTATTAATTTTTTTTCTTTTGGTACTGGACATTAATTGAAGTCAGGGCCTTTGCAATGAGCTACATACCCAGTTCTTGTTTTATTTTTTATTCTGAGACAGGGTCTTGCTAGGTCACTAAGTTACCCAGGCTGGCCTCCAGCTTTCAATCCTGCCTCAGCCTCCCAGAATGACAGGCACACACCACCACGCCCACCTTGTGTTAGACTGTCTTGTGCTTATTCGTCTTGGGTTTCCAGATCCACAGCAAGCTCAAGCCTGAAGACTCCCTCAAGGTTCGCGGGCCCTCAGTGCCTGTGTACCACACACCCGGCACCTACACCGTGAGCGCTTGTACGGTGTTCACCCGACTGCCTGGCAGTGGACTTGGCTCTGAGGCACAGTAGCCTGTGAGCTTTCTAGGTCCCTCATTTTGACAAACACATTCGCTGGAAGAAACCACAGCATTAGCCTGGCCCACGAACTTCACAGGTTTGGTCTTCCCGCCTTTCTAACGAGCTGGGCAGAATTCCATTCGGAAGATGACTTTGGCAGAGGCTGAGAGAACAGTTTTTCTAATGCAGTCTCCAAGGCTCCTTGAAGGTCACCTGATAACCGCAGGTCACCTCTGTCTGTCACCGTCCACAAACTGAGGCGAGACCCTGCACCATGAGGCATGCTGTTAGAGTGGAGGAGGGATGTGGGAGGGAATCTCCGCAGTACAGAGCTCGGGGTGGAACCTCGGCTTCACCTCTTCCTAACTGTGACCTTCCGTAAGTCACTCAGTCTCTCCGTTCCTCATCTAAAATAGTAATAAAACCTCACCTCTCGAAGTTCTTACCAGGATGAAATGAGTTAGTGCATGTAAAAACTTTCAGCTTTTAGTGCCTAGTGCAAGGTAGCAATAAGTATTAGAGCTCCAGATCATTGTAGCGAAACAGACAAGGCCCAGAGAGGCAAAGGCAGCTCTGTCAAGGCAAAGGCACACAGAAGAAAGTCAGAGCTGGAACTCAGGTCCCAGACCCTCGCCTGGTCTCCTGACATCAGCCTGTACGCACCCCATACAAGAGCCACTGCCGCTGATACACAGGGGCCTGAACACACACTCTCCACCGGGGCTCAGGCCACCCCTCTGCTGCCGGCCACGCCCCCTCGAGGCTCAGGATGCGCCCGGACTGCCATCTCAGCGCTGCAGTGAGACCGAGCTGCACTTCTTCATGGGGTTGCTGCAAGCACCAAGTGATACCCGGAAAACCACCTAGCACAGCATGCATCACACTGCACCCAGCCTGAGCACTGCAGCTGCGTAAAAAGGAGAGCACGAGAGGAAAGCGAAAGCCCCGTGCAGCCTGCTTCCTCACAGCCGGCTCACATTCCAGCCCCAAATGCCAGCGCAGGGCAGACTGAGATCCGGGGAAGCACAGAGGGAGGCAGTGTCTGTGCGGATTCCATGAAGGCAAAACGCACTACAGCCACGAGGGAGCTGCACGCCCAGAAGAATGAAAGGGTAGGAGAGGCGGGGGAGGAGGGCCACCTGAGCTGGGGCCTGGCTGGCAAACCTGAGCTTCAGAGCACGGGATTCTCAGTGTTTCCTGGACAAGCCAAGGTGGCTCAGGGTCTGGACGGCAGAGCTTGGCCCGTCCTCAGCGGCTGTATCAGGCAGTAATGTATTTATGCACCAGATTCACTTGGAACAAACCTTACCAGGACTTGGAGAATATTCACGTCAAGCTCTGGCCTCGGAGCTCGTGGGCGCCCAGCGTCACCTCCTCCTGAGCCCAATCAGGCCACCTTCTAGTTCTGAAATAAGACACTCAGTATTAAAAAAGGAGGTGGAAATAACCTGGCCAGAAAGAAGAACAGGATTCACTGGAAACAAAAATTCTGCCATCTTCTACTGGTTGCAAATGCACAATGGATGAATCCAGGCACTCAAAATGTTCGCGACCACTTACAGAATTCGAACCCAGAGCCAAGGCCTATGCCAGCCTGAGCAAAGCTCTAGGCTCACACCTCTGGCAGGGGGGCAGGTGTTGAGGAAGACTTGCTTCCTGTTTACTTGCGGGCGTTTGCAAGTAGCCAACTGAGTTAACTTACACAATCCTAAGCCAATGGTTATGCGAATCCTTTAAGCAAATCTATGAAAAGGGACGGGCAGGCTTTCTGACCTGGCTTGCCTCCCTCCCTCCCTCCCTCTCTCGGGCGAACCACAAGTGCACGCAGGACCAGAGAATACTCCACACACTTTGCGCCCCGAGGCGGACCGGGGCCTGGGGTCATCCTAGGGTGGAGGTGGCTTTCTGCAGCCCTCCGCCCTCGGCGCGGGGCAGCTCTAGTCGGGCAATCGGTTCGGACGCCCCTGCCGAGCCCGGGAGACACCAGGGCGCCTTCCCAGCCGGACGACAGGGGCGGAGGGGAGAGCTCCGCAATGCGAAAGGCGGCGCTCCGCTCGCGCGGCGCCTGCAGGCGGCTCCACTCGCTCGCCAGCCCGGGCAACCCGGGAGGTCAGGCGCCCCGAGAGAGGGGCGCGCAGGAAGGAGGCGCCCACCGCCCCGGCCCCGGCCGGCCGCGCCACTCCACCGCCCCCGACGCGGTCTACGGGGTCCGCGCGGGGCCGCAGCCCGGGCGCGGCGCAGCGGGGCGAGGCTGGGCGCGCTCCTGCCCGCAAGTGGCGCGGGGCGCCGGGCTCCGCGGGGCCCCAGGGGAGGGGACGAGGACAGCGAAGAGGCGGAGCAGGCGGCCCGGGAAGCACTTACATTTGCCAGGAAAGCGCCTCCTCTCGAGGAAGGGAAGGAAGGGCTTCCCGGCTGGAAACGCCCCGGGGATGCCCTGCGCGCGGAGCCGCCTCCCGGCGCGTCCTCCTCCAGCCCGGCTCCAGCCGAGCCTCGAGCCCTGGCCGCGCGCAACAGGCGGAGCCCTGGGCGCCCTGACGGCGGCTGCGGGGACGCAGGAGGGGCCCGCGGGCTCCGAGGACGCAGCGCCCCGGCCGCGACGCCCCGAGGTTGTGCCCCGCGACCCGACCCACGTGGGGCCTCAGCAGCGCCAGGCGGGGCCGTGCAGTAAAGTTGCGGGGTCGCTTGGAGGAGCCCGGCGGGTACCTGCGGCGGTCAGGGTGTCCGTCTTGCTCCCCGCCGCGCTGCGCTGCAGGGACCGGGCCGGCGGCGAGGACAGCGGGGTCAGCGTCCCCGGCCCCGCCGCCCGCCCGTGGGTCCCGCCCGGCCACCCGGGAGCGGGGCGGAGCCCCGCGCAGTCGCCGCCCCGCGGGCCGGCCCCACTAGCGCCTCGCGTCCGCCTGGCCGGGCTCGGGCTCCGCGGCGTGGGCACCGCGGGTCAGACCGCGCGGCGGGGCCGGGCGGGATCCGGAGCGCCGCGGACGCCTCGCCACATTTCGCGTGGTGGCCGGGATTTTCCTGGGGAGTCTCGCCTCGGTGCCCCAACTTGTTGTAAAACAAAGTGCGAAGGGAGAAACAGCCCGGTTCTGCCCGCGTTTGCCACTCCCCGCCGCCTGAAGACACGCGGGCCAGAAGACACCCTGGGAGCCGTCGCCTTACCAAGTCAGACGAGGTGTGCGCCAAGCGTGTGCACCGCGGTGCGTCCCCTTTCCAAGGACGGGGAGGAAGGCGTCCCAGAGAGACGCCCGCGGCCCGGGCCAGGGACAAGCGAGGACCTCAGCGAGGCGGCGTGTGGTCCAGAGGCGTTGGCGGCCGCTCTGCGCCGAGCAGCCCGAGGAGAACGGGACGCCTGGGCACCCACCCCCGCGCTCCCCCGCCCGCCCCTAACTGCAGATTTTTAAGTTGTGCAGACATGCGATAATTCCTCAGAGCCAGCTGCTCAGAGCTGTAGGCGCCCAGTGTTCCCTGGTTCCCGACCAATGGCACACGCTCTGCCAGATGCCCGCCACCCGGCACCTGCTGACCACTGCCTCGAGCCGGCGCCCAGCACAACCGCACAGGGTCAAGGGTGGGCGCAGAGAGGTGTATGCAGAAGACGGGGAGCTTTCCTGACCTCGGGAAAGCACGCTGTGGTGTCTGTGGGTTTTTGGTTTTTGTTCAATCACAGCCCACATACGCAGATACTTAGACTTTCTAGTAGGCTTCAAAGAGGAAGCGAAGCCTCACTGCAGAGCGGGCAGGCCCAGGGCTAGCAGAGTGCCAGACGGCCTTCGGGCCCTGCGCTGGCGACTCCTGGACTCCAGCATTTTTGTTTGGCTCCTGGAAGGAAAAGTAGGGGCCCGAGTGGCTGATGAGCCCGTGCGTGGGCCGTGTCGCCCTGTGGTTTCCTGGCTTTCTCATGCCTGCCTGTCCCCCTGATTTGTTTTCAGGCTGCTGAAGAAGGTATTTCCTGTGTCCAATTCATCATCTTTAACCTGAGGTCTAAGTTGATGCTAAAAATATGTTGACATAACATCAGTGCCTTGAAAGCATGCTCCCAGGCCTTTCCGAGCAGTTAGCTACTTAACCATGTCAGAATCACTAAGGTTTTCCCAGCGGTCCAGTGTTGGCTGAGACAGACGCTGTTCAGAATCTCCCAGCGCTGCTTCTTTCTAGAGGGCGTCTGCAGAGTACGCAGTGGGTCCTTCTCCTGGGCCGGGTGGCCCGTGCGATCCATCCAGAGGAAAGGCTCACACAGAGCAGCTGCGCAGATGGGCGTGGGGGGACCCTCCCTTGTGGCCGGGCACAGGTCGAGTCAGATGATCTGGAATTCTCATCCTCTGACCTCTGGGGAACGACCCAGTCTTTCAGCTCTGGCTCTGTCACCTTAAGGAAAGCTCTTTGCTCACAGTGTAACCGCGACCACGTGAAGCTAATGAAATGATAAACAGGAACGCATGTCCGCTCCCGAAAGGCTCGCCCCTGAACGCTGACCACAGCTGCACCAGCTGAGGTGGTGAATTCACTGCCACGCACACATACACGCGCACACATCCTCCGTGCGTAGCCCCTTCCCTCACTCAGTGTCCGTCACCACAGGGCGTGTTCTGACCTGATGAACCACCTTCCTCACCACACACACATCCGCCTCCACCCCATCAGAATGCCCTCATGCTGCACGATAAGACAGCCTCTCAACCACATCCAAATGGAAACGTTATACTTTGCATCTGAAACATACCCCAAAAGTCTCGTGTTCAGGAGGTGATTGGATCATGGGGTGCTACATTTGTCAGTGAATTCGTCTGCTGTTGAGTTCAGTAGCTGAATATGTGAGGACTGGTTGGAGGTGGTCACTGGGGGTGACCTGGAAGGGTGTATTCTTGTCCCATCTCCTCCCTTTTTATCTGCTTCCTGGCTGCAGTGGGCTGAGAGTGTTCTCTGGCCATGCCCTTTTGCGGTGTCCTTTCTGCCTGGAGGGCAGCTGACCACGAACTGAATCTTCTGAAACCATGAGCCTAAGTAAACCTCTCCTCCTTAAATTGCAGGCGTCAGATATTTTGTCACATCCACAGGAAAGCCGACCGCTACCAGAAACATCTAGGCAAGCCACAGTTACGCTGTAGGAGTAAGTCGCTGACCATGATAGCAGTTTTGGAGAGGACTCACAAAATCGACTGATACACCTCAAGCCAAGTCTGACATGTCCAGTCAGTCTCTAGACCTCCGTGTCCCCCTGGGTGCTGCGCCCTTCTCAGTCTCCCTCTTTTATTCACCTGTTCACTCCTTTCCCTCTCCCCACCCGAATGTGTCTTTGACCGTTTTTGTCACCAAAGTCCAAATGACAGAAAATTAGCTGGATATTACCCCCCCCACACACCAGGTAGGAGGTATTAATTTGACCCTTAAATTGGGTGAAAATGAAGATGTTCGTATCTCTGGCAGGAATGCAGAGACTGAGCACACAGCTGTAATCAAAGCCAACATCTGTCCTGTTGGCCATTCCCTACTCGGAAGGCCAGACGTCACCCCAGCCAACCTGAGCACACGAAGCACCGCAGTTCCCCGAAGTCACCAGGCCGCTCTAGGCCTCCTACATTCACAGGTGCACCCTCCACGCAGAGCCGCATTCCAGCCGCCAAGTCCTGCTTCTCAACAGTCAGCAGAATTCCGGCGGGAAGCAGGACCCTCTCTGCCGTCCTGGGCTGTGTACCTCGGCAACCCAGGCTCCCCGACTTGTCGCACCTGACACTGATGTTAACCGCTTATCTCCACTGCTTCACAGGCTCCTTGAGCGCTGGGCCTCTGGGCTCTGCGTGTTTGTGGAGTGAAGTCATGGCACTGCTCCATGCCATCCGCTCTTGCTGACCAGTGAATCCTTTTTTATGCTACCTCTTGCCAAATTTAAAAAAAAAAGCATAAAGCATCACATCTTTATTTGTATGCCAGGAAGCTCATCATTAAATTCAGATCATAAATAAATTTAGTTCTTCATTAACTAGAACACTTATATTTTAAATTATTTCAATGATGATCATGCTTCTTTCACAAAATGAATGTGCTTACTTTAACTGCCCCGTGCTATTACATTTTATTGAGCATACCTTAAAGCTTTATGGCCTTGTGTTCCCAAAACTTGAATTCCACCTGAATCTGCCCTGGGGAGCTCAGTGGTATTCCCACCTTGGCTGGCTTGACTGTGTGATCTTCGTGGGCCTTGCCAGTTCTAAAAGCTTTATTTTTTCATAGATGAAGGGAGACAGTGTATAAATTATTGAGGACCCCTGTGACAATCTCTCCATCCTAAGTCTTCTAGAGGGAAGGAGTCTTTCCTCGGTCCTGGGAGACACCCTCCAGGGGGCCTGAAGGGCTGCCCAAGGAGAGCCCCGCTGTGTGAGGCTCTGTCTGAGAAGTCAGGCCGTGAGAGGACCCCAGAGCATGTCAGAGGACTCGGAACTCGGCCACAACTTGACCTCACACCACATTTCAAGCTCTTCACACCTTTCTTCCGCTGTCAGGGCCCGGACCAGGGGTCCCAGCAGGTGAGGCGCTCTGGACTCGGCACCCGGGTCTTCCTCGGCTCTGTCCCTCTCCCTCGCTATGACTGTGTCTCGCTGACCTGCACTCTATTTGCAGGATCCTCACAGCGTAAGAGTGGGGTTCGAGTAGGGTGGCGATGTGATTCAGAGCGACGTGGAGGAAAGCAGAGGTCTTCCGTGTCCAGCTGCGAGTCTCCGTTGCTGCTGCTTTGCCCTGTGTCTCACTTCCTCCCGTGTCAGGTGGTGACCGCAGTGCCGGCCGTAACTTCTGGACCTCCCTGTGCGGTTTTGATGTTTGAGCCTGGAGAGGCTTCAGCAGCGTCAGTGGAGGTGCCCTGCCCTGCCAGCTCCCCTGTCGGGTAAACCAACTCACGCACCTGGTCCTCAGCCTGAGGGCCCCCAACCCCGCTACCCACAGAGCGGCTCAGCAGCCGATCACAGGAAGCCAGGACCCTGCACCCCCGTCACTGCGTAGGCCACTGCCACAGTCCCTACAGCTTCACTGTGCTCCCACGTACCACCCCACATGGCCCTCAATAGCACGTATGTCCTCCTCCCCGGGACTACGTGTCACTAGCCAACTGCCGTTGGTGTCATCTGCCGGGGTCCAGTGTCTTGTGTCCCACTACCTCTTACCAGTTAGATCAGGGGAGACCCCTGCACCAGTGGGGAGTGAGAAACGATCAGAGCAGATGCCTGTCTCAAGGAGAGGTAAAGTGATAGACATGGAGCACCGTGCCTGCACAGACGGGAAAGCAGACAAGAACTCTGCCACAGGCGGGACCTGGCGACACCCACACGGGACACTGCTGGAACTTGGGCGGGAGCCTTCTCCCCTTCTTTTTCCCTGCTTTTGGAAAGACCCACCTCAGGCTGACCCCGTCATGGTTCCCTTGCCAAAGGCGGAGGAACACAAACAAAAATGCCTTCTCTTTTCCTGGGCAGTGAGAAATGCTGCGTCCATAACAGAACGGTGACTGCTCAGAGAAGCTGCGTTCTTTGCTCCCAGAATCTGAAAGATGAGGCGATCAGAAAATGGCTTCTGCCTCCCTAAATCCCTGGGAACCTAAAGAAGCTGCCAGACCTCGGAACTCACGGCAGCCCCGGGGTGACAAACAGCCAGGCTGGTGGTGGCAGACGGACTCCCTCCCTCTGGCTCTCAGTTTTCTGACCTGCAAAATTGAGATTTTAAACTTACTGATGTCCCATGTGGCAAGCCAGGGAAGGGAGCTGCAGAGACAAAGGCTCACGACTCAGTGGGCTGCTACGGTGCCACCTGCTTCTCCACCAGGCAGGGCGTCCAGATGACCTGGGGACCACAGGGCTGAGAGATAAGAGCTGCCTGTCACATGACAGGGAGTGTCACTTGTCACTCAATTCTGTCTATCCCATCTGTGTCAGAAACAGAGCTCCAGCCGGGCGTGGTGGTGCACGCCTGTAATCCCAGCACTCGGGAAACTGAATCAAGAGGATTGTTGCAAGTTCGAGACCAACCTGGGCTACAAAGTGAGCTCAGGGCCAGCCTGGATTGCACAGTGAGACTCTGTCTCAAAGACAAAAAAAAAAAAAAAAAAAAAAAAAAAAAAGGAAGAAAGAAAGAGAGGCCCAGTGTTTACAGGGCAGTCATGCAACCAGCTAAGCCCACGACTCACCTGCTCTCGCAATTAGTGTGGCCACACCTTAGAGCCAGAAGTGAACCCGTGTGTTTTATGATGTTTCTGGGCCATCTCTAAAAAGAATGTTTTGGGCTGGGGATGTGGCTCAGTGGCACAGTGCGTGCCTGGCAAGCGTGAGGTCCTGAGTTCAATTCCCAGGACCAGGGGGAAAAAAAGAATGCTTTTAATTTCTGGAATACCAAATGGTGCTGAGCATGGCAGGTATTTTCAAAATAACCTTTGGGAGATCCAAATTGATAAATGGGTCATTTGGGGCTGAAGAATTCTACCTTCTTCTGAAATAGCACGTAGATTTCTAGAGCAGTAAATCAGCCCTGCAGAGCTAGGCTGCACACGCACCCTCCTGCACACCCGTGGACAGATGTTCCTAGCTTCGCAGTGCGGTTACACCCTGATAACCCGTCCTACACTCATGATATACTAAGTCAAAAACGTGCTTAATAAACCTACTCAACTGACCTGACCGGCACTTATCCCAGCCCACGTAAAAATCATCTCACACCGAGCCTATTTCATAATAAAGTGTGACTTACTGCTGTCGAAAGGGAAAGTAGAAGGGTTCTGTGGGAGTGTTACCAGGGTCCAGGGGCCCGGGACTCCTTTTAGAGGTGATTTCTAGGTTCTTTCTGACCCTGTGCAGATGATACCAACAGCAGTTGGCTAGTGACATCCTGCGTCCTGGGGAGGAAGACAGACCTGCTACCCGGGGATATACCGGAAGTAAAATGGGCCTGTAGGGACAGGGCCAGGAGGGTGCACGAAGAACTGACCAAG